>CM039718.1:52098937-52148937 GCA_022539455.1 Dendrobium nobile
CTCCTCCTGGAGTCTCCAGAACCAGAAATGAATCTCCTCTTGCCAGAGGAACTACTGCTCGCATCACCCCCAAACCTCTTCCTACTCGCAGTCCACCGCTGTTGAGTAGCCATCAAATCATTCTCTATCAAACGAGCTCTCTCCACAAGCTCAGAAAAATCAGAAATGTGAAAAGGTACCAGGGGCTACCTCAAACTGTCTCGTAGTCCCCTCAGAAATCGGTAGCACTTCTCAGCAGAAGTACTCACCAGCTGCGTAGCATATCGAGCTAAGGCAGTAAACTCTGCCTCGTACTGCATCACCGTCTTGCTCCCCTGAACAAGCCTAAGAAAACTCTCCTGCATCTGCTGCACGGCAGATGGGGGAACAAACCAAGCTCGGAACACCTCAGAAAATTCTTCCCAAGATATCAGGGAGTTCAACCGACCCTGAAACTTTGCTTCCTGCTGGCCTACCCACCAGTGTTCCGCTTCCCCATCTAACAGAAAAATAGCTAACGGTACTTTCCTGTCTGACGGACAATGCATGCCGTCAAAAGTCTTTTCCAACCTCCTCAGCCACTTTTCAGCTGCTCTGGGCTCAACAGCGCCCTCAAACCTCGGTGGCTTCAATCTCAAAAACATCTGAAGATGTCTATCAATATCCTCAGATCGAACAGTAGAGGCTCTACTTTGAGTTTCACTCATCCATCTGGAGCGGGGGGGGGGTGGGGCGGGGGGGGGGAGGTGGGGTAGGTGCGGCGGGGGGGGGTGGGAGGAGGGGGCAGGGCCATACGAAGACAGATCCAAAGAAACCAAATTTTTGAGACGAGAGATGCCGATAGGTACTTGCCCCTGGAATCCCGAGTTTGAAATATTCAGATGTGTAAGATTCCCAAGCTTCTCCCATCCAGAACTCGGAATCGGATTCCCGTAGAACAGGTTGAAGGCAAGGTTCAGAACACGTAAAGAAGTGAGATTGAAGAGGCTTGGATAAATGCTACCCGATAAATTTTGAGAGTTGAGGTCGAGATGAACGACACTACTCGAACCACCATCGCAAAGGATGCCACTCCATTGACAACAGTTCGTGTCTGGCTGCCAAGATTCCAATGTAGAGAAAGAGAAGCCTTTCTTTAGTTGGAGAAGTGTTGATCTCTCACTGGGGAGGCATCCAGAGACGAAGATGATGAATGAAAACAGAGAGAGAAGAGTTTGGAAAGTGGGAATCATCCTGGGAAAGGTAAGGAGACGAATCAACTTCCAGCCTCTGCAATAACCCCTAAACCATTCAATTTATAGATTGAAGGGAAACAATGAAAGAAAAAAACTTCCTATCTAATTTCCAATCAAATCACATCATTAAGAAATAATCATCTTCCTAATTAATTGCCATAAAAAATCATTAAAACATTACAAATAAAGTTTTATTATGATTTAGGAAAAATCCCAAATCAATAATAATAAGATTTGGAAATAATCCAAATCCTTTGGAAACCATAATGAGATCGCCATGAATGAATAATACCATGCAGCGCTTTGAGCATCAGCCTCCTGCTACTATTGGGCGATCGATTCTGTAAGCTTGGAGAGGATTTCTTGTACAGATCATCAAAATCTGTAGCCATGTAATTATCTGGAGCCTTGCTTTTGCAGTTCGGCAGTACAGCAATAGCATTTTGACACGACACTAGAACTCGATCCGGACCCGACCCAAAAAATCCGGGTTGGACCCGACCCGATTTCAAAAATAGTCGGGTTCGGGTTGACCCGACGGTTTGCCGGGTCAACCCGCCAATCCGTTTTAACCTAACCACGCGGACATGCCCCACTGCCGCTGCTGCCAAACGACCACGCACCCGACCAGGCCCCACGCACTTGCCCAGTCGCCCTGCGACGCGACCTCACGCGACCCCTCGCGAGCCGACCTCGCTGCCGCGCGACTTCGCCCGACCACGCGCGAACAGCGAGACCTCGCGGCCGACCCCGACCGCGACCCCGCGTCCGCTCCGCGCGCGACCACGCCGCCTGCACTCACGCGACCACGCCTTCTGCCTTTCCCGAGTCGGGTCGGGTCATCCCGGCAACCCGTCGGGTCGGGTCCGAGTTCGCATTTCTGACCCGTTTACCTAATCGGGTCGGATTAGGGTCGACCCGTTTGAACCCGGGTTATTTCCGAGTTCGACCCGAACCCGACCCGTGACCCGAAATTGACACCCCTATATGAGATTACAATGAAATCAAATACTGATATTTCCTACCGTCCACGATTATATATATATATATATATATATATATATATATATATATATATATATATATATATATATATATATTATTGATTACAAATTTTATCAAAATATTCAAACTTTTTTTCATTTAAGACATGTAGCGTCCTGGAGTATTCGTGGCGGTGGAGAAATATAAAGTTTATCGTCTTAGCATTGTACAAAAATCTGGCACGCAATCAGATAAGAGAAATGATCTAGCATTTATGAGACACCATGATTTTTTTGTGGAAAACCCCTGAGAAGGGGAAAAAACACGGAGCCTAGCCCAGTTTGAATGAATCCATTAGTATTGTAGCCAATTACAAATGAGGCCCTCCCTTTGGGGAAGGCCCGGGCTTGATGTACATTATATGAAGTATATTACATGTTGGGAATACAAAGAGTCACTGTTGACGCATTTGCTTTGTTGGAAGGATTGTAGTCGGTGGGCAACATAAGTCAGCTGGCAACGAGGGTCGAAAGTATTGTAGTTGGTGGGAGACGTAAGTCAGAAGAACTATAGTTAGCGGGCGATATAAGTCAGAAAGACCATAGTCGGCGGGCGATGGATGTTAGAAAGACTGTAGTCAGCGAGCAATAGAAGTCAGAAGAACCGTAGTCGGCTTGAGACGGAGGTCGAAAGTACTGTGTCTAACGATGAAGTTTAGAAGGACGACGTTAGGTAGAAGTCCAACAATGGAAAGAAATCCATCTTTGGATAGACGTCCAACGAAAGTCTGATAACCGGTAAAAGTCTGACATTAGGTAGAAACTTGGCGACGGAGGTCGGAAAGTCCAGCGTCAGGTAGAAGTTCAGCATCTGTTGGTGGCCGAGGAGAACTCCGACATCACTTGGGCGGAGTTTTAGCATCAAGAGGGAACTCTGTCGTTAATTGGGAAGAATTTCAGCATCCCGTGGAAGTTAGGCAGAATTCTGTCATCCCGTGGAAGTTTGGCAGAATTTTGTCGTCTCGTGGAAGTTGGGCAAAATTCCGGCGTCATTTGGAGTTCGGGCGGAACTCCGGCGGTAGTCGAGGAGGAGTCTCTTCCCTCCTATTCTTCTCTTCTTCTTCTTCTCCTCCTTCTTGCTTTGGTCCCCCCTCAAGAGAAATGAGGGGTCTATTTATAGATTTTCTGTAGTGGCATGACCCATAAATAGACGAGAGATCATGGGCAAATATGGAGTGGTTCGGATGAACGGCCGATATTGAATCCTTCAATCATGGATCGTTTATCATGCATTTGAAGGTCTTAATGACTTCGGAATTCAGCGATCTTAGGCTCGTTGCATTCGTATTGTCGAGGCGCTCGATTCGACCATAAGCTCGTCAAGTTCGGAGACTATTTGGTAACATAATTTGTGGTACGAACTTTCCAATAGTGCTTCGGGTCCTTGATTTGGACTCATTTGGGCTCGGATTGAGTTGTATTTGGTGTCGTTGGGTTCGTATTTCCGAGACGCTCAGTTTGACTGTAAGTTTACTGAAATTGGATTTCAGATGCTCTCTAATTTAATTTTTGAATTTTCCGGCTTGATTTTTACCTCGAGATTCATGCCCGGTCAAGATAATTTTATGATGACGTATCAAGTCTGAAGTTGTTTATTTTTCAGACTAAAATAAAAATAATTGTTGTTGACTAATGACTAAGGTTGATTGGTTACGATCTTATTTATGAATAAATAAACAGCACTTAATTATAATTAAAGTGGAACTTATTTTCTTAGAGTTGATGTGTGATAGAAGACAAATTTATTATATTAGCTAGCATCATATAAAAATAAGCAAGTACTCTATTTTAATTATTATTATTATTATTATTTAAATAATACTCATAAAAAGGCCTACACATTACAATAAAAAATGTATTACAAGTCCTTAATAAAACAAAAGCTCACTAAAAATATATTATTTGAAATAAAACGAGAGCGATTGTTTTGACCTATTACAATAAACAAACAAATTTAAAAAAGGAAGAAGTAAAATCCACTAACGAATAGCATTTGGAAGTAACCTAGTCCAACACAGGGAGAAGTCCAAGCAGGAGCAACCTGTTACGCTTGTCAACACACCCAAGTAAAATAAGCACCTAAAAGGATGAAAAATTATTTCTTTTTTGATTTTCTCATTCTAGGCTTGTCAACATTTTTGTAGAAACCTTTCTCATCTTTTCAATTAACATTTAACTCATAATTGTCCAGGGAATCATCCCCATGCACATTAATTTCATCCCCAAATCCCAATTAGCCGATGAATCACAATCAGATAACCAATCTCGCTAATCCAGTCCTTTTTTACCTTTCCCAACTGAGCTAGCAACACATCATTGGAAACAATGGAGATGGGGATGCTAATGAGAGGCACGTCATCATTCACATCATAACCCAGAGAAGGGAGATTAGGATCAATATCATTAATTAAATTATCATTCAGGTTCACCATATTAACTTCACAAAACTCCAAGTTTGTATGAGATTCCACTCCAAGTTAATCAACAATAGGAGTTTGAAGCAAGGGTGCACAAACATTTTTAACAGTAATAGGAACCACATGTTGCCCCAAACAAAACCAATAGTGGGTTCAATCTCACCATTAATATAAGTAATAGGGTCATTAGCTCAGTTATGGGAAAACCCTCCAAATTTAAAGGTACATCCTTAATATTGAATCAGTTACCCCCATCATCCTTGTTTAAACCATATGGAAAACATCAGTGTTATCCACAGGCACCACATTAGAAGTATTAACGTTAACAACAAGAGGGTCAAAAACCAAATCAACAACATTAATAGGTATAGTCACATTATTCCCCTCCTTAACAACCTATAAGAGAGGAAGTTTAGAACCAGCCACATCATCCATATTATTAGAGAGTTTATCAGCCATTGTGCAAGGAGGATTACTGGTTAAAAGACGGTTCAATTTTTGACAATCTATTCTCAAATGCCCCAATGATTTACAATGATCACAGGAAAAAGAAAAACTCTCCATTTCCATATGTTGAATGTAAGCAAATTTATCAGAACCAAGCTAGACGCGGTTGGGAAAATGTTTGGTGACATCAAGCTCAACCAGCACACGAGAAACAGAGGGTCTCGACCCAACGAAAGTTGCATTGTCGATCATTAACTACTTACCGAATAAGGAACCCAGACCATGAAGAATTCGAGGTGAAAACAAATGAGGACAAAGATTGGGGAAGGAAACCCAAATCATAATAACATGGGTTTCGATGTTGATATCGAAAAATGGCAATCATTTGGTGAGTTTCATGTAACCGTTCTTCATGAGTGCTCCATTTTAATTATACTTTATGGTGTTAATTTTATTTAGGTTAAATGGATTGAGAACATTTCATCACAAAACTCATATAAAATTGCTTAGTATATCTAATTAATTCTGGCACTATTATATCCATCTCATCCAATCTTATTTCAGATATACATTGATTAATAATACATCATGAATTATCCTGTAGATGATTATAATTTTTTATTCAAATAATTAGATCCCCTAAGATATGAGAATTTATCTTGATATGTATTTTTTTTAAAAAAAATAGAAGTAGAACCCAATTTCATTGACTATAAAGCATAATTATATTAGAACCATAATTAAAAATTACAGCCCAGAAACGAGTGAAGGCAAGGCTACAATGTGCTGTAACAAAAAAATAGCAATACTCAAAGAAAAGAGCACAATATAAATTTAAATTCTATTAAAAGATTGGACTCACAATGTTAAAAATATATATCCATATATCATGTTGCAATCATAAGTGCATCCCTTAGTGGCTAGGAAGATCATCCAATGAGCTGCAGAGTTGGTGTAGGGGGTTTTCATTCATCATACTTGTTGCGGGTTAGAATATTCACAGCGATAAAATATTAAATTTTATGTCTTAGCATTGCACAAGTATCTAGCTTACAAACATAGAAAGAATAAAAACACCAAAAAATTTATGTGAAAAACCTTGAAGAGAAAAACCATGTGGCCACGCCTAGTTGAAATGATTCGACTATTATTTAAATAGATTACAAATGATTGGTTCATCCTTGAGACTGAGGATGATAAGATTAAAATAGTCAATAGTCAGGTTGAAATCTTGCGACAAACAGGGTTCGACCTGAAGTTTAATGGCATTCGATATGCTCGTGCAAAAATAGGATGTTAGTTTATTGTCGGGCAGAAGTTTGGTGATAGATGATGGTTGGGTGATGGTCAGTGTCCGGGCGGTTGTTGAGGAGGAAGAATTTGGTGGAAAAAAAATTATTATTTATCTCTCTTTATTGCATGGGTTCCGCTCAATGAAGAATGAAGGGTCTATTTATAATTTTTTTAGGAGTGGCATGACTAGTGAATAGGGAAAAGAGGAAGGACATGCTAGGGGTACTTTGAATGGACGACCGATATCGACTTCCTTGATCATTGACTATTTATTGAGTATTTAAGTTCTTAATGACATCATAATTTAGTGATATTGGGTTCATTGGATTTGTCTTGTCGAGCCAGTCGATTAGACTATAATCAAGTCAAGTTTGGAAATCATTTGGTCATCCAATTTATAGTGAACTTTCCAAATGCGCTTCTAGTATTTGATTTGGAACTATTTGGGCTCGAATTGGGTTGAATTTGGTGTCGTTGGGTTCATCTTTTCAAGATGCTCAGTTTGAATATAAGTTTGTTGAAAATGGAGTTCATATGATCCCAGATTTAATTTTGGAAGTTCCCAACTTAATTTTTCCTTGAGATTCGTGCCCAATCATGATTAATGTTTTATGATATATCAATACTATAAAATTAGCGTCAAAAAAATCCAAGAGATCCAGATCATTAAGGCACTATTCAAAGTAGGTTAGAGGTGATACAAGCACACCATGAATTAACATGGCCAACCAGCCTACTGGATGTCTATAAGGAGTTGGATTATGAAATTTGCCATTAGATTTGGCTTCTATTGAAGGTTTGAGAGAGCCTGGCATGACACTAGCTTTGTAAAATGCATTCCAGCCAAAACCAAGGTATCATAATCACGTTTGTGTTGATTTAAAAAGACTTGGATACCACAAAAAAATTGGATAAGCTTCCAAAAATCTTCATGCTGAATTGAGGGGGTGGAATTGACTAGTTCACCGCACCATTCATCCCCATATGCTAAGAGATCTCAATAGTCAAGAAAAAGATCCCTCGACTTTCACTTGTTTCATATAAATGTCTGTTTAATATTGTAAGGGAGATTCTTAGATTGAGAATTAAAAAAGGTGAGGTCAAGGGAAGTTGATTTCGCTAAGTAAGAGATATCAATGGGAAGCATCTCAATAAATATGACGAAGGAAAGATTGAGGTTTGAAAGATTTGAAAGTTGCTCCCAACTAAAATGTGGAATGGATACTATGTTATAGAAAAAATTGAGGGTGCACAAAGATGTGAGATTGAAGAGGTTATGAGATCTTGTGCTAGTGATGGACCAATCGCTTTGGTTAAGGCCTATAACATATCTTGATTATTCGCATGTCTCACATTCCCAGATGCAATTGTATGTTCCTGCCAGCCATGTATCGAGTTCACCAAAGGTAAATCCTTGGTTGAGCTGGAAGAGTGTACCCAGTGACATTGTCTAAGGATGTTGCAGTTAACAAAGAAAACTCAAGAAAAATTGACAATGCGTGAAGTAACATGTGGAGAAAGATGAGGTAGTTGATATGAAATGGCTCCATGCAGAAGACTGAGTAGATGTTTGAATTTAGAGGAGATGGCCAATGTGACACATTAGTCTTTTTTTTTTTGATAAAAATCCACAAAGGGGCCTACACATTTCATAATTAAAGAGTTACAAGTCCTCAGAGGAGCATAAGCTTTCTCAACAGCAGTTCCCTCCTCTTGCCACGCTCAGCAACACAAGCATCCATAAATGTAAATGAAGTTAAGAGGCTCCAAAGAAAGCAAGAAACCAAAAATAAACAAAATAAAAAGGAACATAACAGGAAAGCAACATAGCATTAACACCCAAAACAAAATAGAAACCACAGCCCCCAAAGGAGAAGACAACAGCATAAAAAGTCAAGACACACGTAAAGAACAATAAGCCAACCAACAAAAATAATGACCAACACACCATCTGACCCCCAACCCGAACACCCTAGCCATTGTTATACCCAAACAACACACCAAAAACCAAACTCCAACTTGACACCAACCAAACCCCACAGCCCTACCTCCAACCAAAAACATCCCTAGACGATCAAGCAAAACCCAACATCACAACCAAGGCCAAACAAACACAGAGAGCCCCACAACTACACCAAGCAAAACATACAAACCAACTAAGAGTGTGCTAACAACATACAATAGGAACATAAATAAAAAGAATTACTTCCTTTTAGATTTATACCTATGATGTTTTCCAACCACAAGAGAAAAAGCATTCTTAAAGATGTGACTCATATTCAAATTATACATTGCATAATACTTATCCTCAGGCCCATCCAAGGCTTCCCCATCACCCCCACAAGGCAAGGAAAAATTCTCATCTAGCCAATCAGATTGATCAATATAAGTATCCTTGATTTTCAATGCCAATTGAGCTTTCAACGCCTCATTAGAAATACGAGAAATCAAAACATCAATAAATGTAACATTCCCCTTCGAAACCATAATATTAGGCAACAAAGCAGGTTCAAAAGAAGCTAATGATGGTTCATTAGAACAACAAGCAATCCGCTAGAGGAATCATTCAATGCCACTGTGTTAACATCACAAAACCCCATGTTCACTATATCCACTTTACCATGAGACAAATCAGGAACAATATTCTTTGGATCCTTCTTATCAATAGTAGGTGAAGCAACACGTTGATAATCACAACCATGCAATTGAGGCAATTTTTTAACAACCTCAATATTACTACCCTCATAATCCTCTTGAATGAAATAATCCAAATCCATAAAGCATATTGACTACTAGAGATATTGACAATAGGATCAAGTAAATCTATTCCAACTATATTAGGATTAATAATTTTCATATTCTCCAAAATAGGAAAAAAAAATAGGAAGAATCACAAGGACATTAGAAACCAATAGGACAGGCTCAGACAAATTGCCCCCATCACCAGCAAACAAGGGACAACCCATTTTCGAAATGCCCCACAACACCAACATCCATATTATCGTGCAATGCTAAATCACTATCTTGCATTTTTTTTTTCATACCATTAGAGAGCTTTTCACACACATTAATAGAAAGAGAGTTAACAATGGGAGTATTATCAAGATGGGGGTGTAAAATGTGACATTCCAAATTTGAATGCCCCAACGATTTTCAATGAGTATAATAAGAAGAAAAATCCTCTATAATCACATATTGAATGCAACCCAAGTTTTCGGGAATAACCCACACTCTATCAAGAAAAAATTTGGTGACTAACTCAACTAGAACACGAGGGATAGAGGGCCAAGAGCCAGAAGAAGTAGCATTATCATTTTTTAGAGGCCAACCAAACAGGGAACCATGACCATGAACGATTCAGGGAGAGAAGAGGTGAGGCATAATGTTAGGAAACGAAACCAAAATCAGAATAATGGGAGACTCAACTTCAATATCAAAAATTGGAGTCCATTTAAATAATTTCATAAAATAATTGTTCACAAAGTAAAAATGATGTGCAAACATTCTACAATAATCCAGGTCATTAATAAGCTTAATCAACACATGCTTCAGGTTAAACATAGTAATAGGGAAATCACCAATAAGCTTGATCTTAAAGAAAAATTTCTTGATTGCATCAAGAGAGGGTCTATGACCTTAGAATTTGCCAACCAAATTGAACTCAAAGGGGGCAGCAAGCGCAAGAATTTCATCTTCCAAAATTCAAGGTGACGGTAACCCACGGTGAGAGGTGATTTTGAGGTAGGGAAATTTGAAGATGGAGAAACACCAGATAAATAATATATAATAGAACGAGTAGAGTTCTTTCTATTCAATAAACTAGGATCATTCAAATGGTTAACTGCCATTTAATGAAAAAGTCAGTCGAATGAGGAAAAACTGAGAAAAAATAAAACCAAAACACCACATAAAACCATTGTAGGAAAGAAAAGGGGACTTTCCTGAAGCCTAATCAATCACTGAAGGAGGGTGTCGTGGAGGAGAGACGCTAGTGCAGGAAAACCCTAGCAAAGCAATACGCCACAATGGTCTAATAAAAGAAGAAACTTTTAGGGTTGATTTGAGTCATTTCTCCGGTCAATTGAAAGATGTAAGCTTCATTTGGGATAGCTTTCTTACTATTTCTAAATAAACATTTTAGTATAAAAATTTCTAGATCAAGAATTTTTTGTACTAGGAAGCACTTTTACAAAACAGTATAAAAGTTACCTCAAATGAAACCTTATATGTGGTTATCATTGAGGTTGAACTCTTTTTGCCATCCAAACTTACCTTTTATGAGAGAAAAAAAAACTATTTTTATTTTGAATATGCTCATATAAAACAACTTTTATACCATTCACTATAGCAAAAATAGTAAGTCATGTTTCATGTGAACTAACCAAAATTATATTTTTAGGAAATAATAAAAAGAAGAATTTTTTATTTTGAATGGAGGAGAAGATTTGGAAGACTATGAAAAATCTTTATTTATTTATTTATTTTTATGATGAATGATTGATGACTGAGAGACTTTGAAAAAAACTACTTTTTTTATGTTGGATGGTGAAAGATGCAATAATAGAGATTCAAGATGTGAGAATGTAGACTAACACAAACGTATAAATGAGCATAAGATTATTATTATTATTACTATAATTTTAAAAATATTATAAAAAATCTAATTTCTAGTTTATATTATTATATAAAATACTTGTTTAATGTTGCTTCGGATAAGAATATAATTTATTATTATTTCAGAAAAAAGTCTCAAAGTTCTCTTAAATCTTAAACCTAAGGTCCCTAACTCTACCTTCATGTGAAGTTTCGGGTTCGGTTTATAAATTTTTGAAAGTGACATATCCCATAAATCTAGAGAAGATCTAGAAATTTTATTCGTTGGTGGGCTCCTTCATTTCGCTTTGTTAGGGCTTTTGCCCTAGCCGTCACTGGAAGTGGTTTCGTTCCTCCTCCTTCGCGCTAAGGGGAGTTTTTTTTTTGTCTCTTCTCTGTCTATTTTTTTGCCTGGTTGTTTTTTGTTTGGTTTTGTTTTTTTCTTGGCCCTTCTCTGTGATATGATGAATTCTGCTATGCTTTTAGATCTTGGTTTTCTTGATTGTAAGAATCGCTCCAAATCATTCAAGGAGGTTTTGCCTTGTTTTGATGCGTCTGAGGTGTTTCCGGATTTGCAAGTCACTATGATTCGGGGTTTTTTGGCTTTATGGATATCGGAGGATGAAGTTCTTCATCTTGTTAAGCCTTTTGATTTCACTTTAGTGGGAAAATTTCTGTTGCTGTGTCCGGCTTTAGACTCGATTAGGAGGTTTTTTTTCAACCTCAAATTATCGGGTGAGTTTTCTGTTGCTCTTTTTTATCAGAGCAATGTCTTAATCAAGTTTTCTAATGACCTTGACAACGGAAGGGTTTTTGGGCATATATCATATTTCATTTTTGGTTGTTTTATGAAAGTGATAAATGGACGCCGTTCCTTGACCTATCGGGTGAGTCTCCGATCATTCCTGTCTGGATTTCCTTTCTGGAGCTTCGTGCACACCTATTTTCTCCTAGCATACTTTTTGGTCCATTGTCATTATTTGGCCGTCCTCTTCACACAAACAATGCAACAGTTGTGGGTCCGAGTACATCCGTATCTCATATCCTTGCGGAAACTGACATTTCTAAAACTTATCCTTATTCGGTGTGGCTTGATCCTAAGAAATTAGGCTACATTCAAAGAGTTATTTAGAAGGTTTTCCTAGTTACTATCCTCATTGCAAAGTTGTGGGTCATAAGAGGTCTGAATGTGTTAAGTTGTTTCCTCATTTGAGGCAGGCTGATGCATCTGTTCCGCCTCCTGTTATTTTTGGACATGTTCCGGGTGTGGACCCTCCTTTTCCTCCAAATGATCCCTCTATTCTTACGAATTTCCTTCCCTCTACCACTGTTGCTTCCGCCCCTATGATTATGGACCTGGCTCTGGAGCATGTGTCTTCGATTTTGTGTGTTCGGGAGGGGACTATTTCTAATGCCCCTAATACTTGTAGGGTGGAGAATGATAATGTTGTAAATATTTTGAGTCTCGTTGGTGTTGTTGTTGGGAGTGTTGCTAATTGTTTGGGGGCTAATGTTGTGACATTGGACTCTGATTTAGCTTTTGGTATTTCTGTTCTTGTGGTGCCTGCTCCTTTTGTTGCTTTTTTGGATCTGCCTGAGAATGCTTGTTGTGATGGAGTGAATGGAAATTTGAGTGTTAATTATTGTGTTCTTAATCTTATAGCTAGCCATTCCTGTGCGGATGCTATGGCAGATTCAGCTGATTTGTCTGATGAGGTGGCCTCCGGGGTTGGTTTTATCTCTAGCGAGGATCTCCTTTTTCTCCAACCCAGGAGTTGGTTGTTTATGAGGGCTCTATTCCTTTGGAGCTTGGGTCACGGAAGGTTTAAAGTTTAGCTGTTAATTTGGATTCTGTTTTACCTGTTAATGTTGAGTCGATTATGTCTCCTTCTATGAATGTCTCGAAGGGGAGTGTGGGGTATATTGATATTCCTATTTCCGTTATGTCTAATGCAGATTTGAAAGCCCATCTATCCCATCCTTTGAATAACTCTATTTTGCTTCAATCAGATTGCCTGGAGTTGGATGAGACCCTTTCCACTCCTTCTTTGGGGGAGGCTGATGATTTTGATGACTGTGTAAATGATGATAAGAATATTTCCAGCGGCGGAGGAAAAATATGGAATAATAAATCTAAGAAGAAATAGGCTTTGGGTTTTCTTCTCGCTTTCGTTGTTGTGGTATTTATTGACGTTTTGGACGATGATGAGGCGGCCCCCTGCTTTTCTCCCTTTTGGTCTAGGCTTGTTGACAACCTTGGTGGTGTGCCCTTTTGCTTAGTGGTTGCCAGTGTGAGTTATTTTTGAGTGGCTGTTACCAATAGATGGTCCATGCTTGGTTGCGGGTTGGTTGCAGGGGACTGCCACCTTGAGTCTGTTGTTGAATGCTGACTCATTTTATTGCATCTTTCTATGTCTGTTTTATCTAGGTTGCTTTATTTTCCTGTCTTTTGATGTATTTTGGTGTCTACTATTTTTGGGTCGATGTAGCAATCCTTTCTTTCTTTAGATAAAATTTATTTTTCCTTAAAAAAAAAGAGAAGATCTAGAAGAAAATTAAAGTTCTCCATAATGATTCCCTTAATCATGGAATGTTTGCCTAACATTTAAGCGCATTAATAATGCCAAAATTATGTGATGTTGGGCACTTTGAATTCTTGTTGTTGAGCCACTTGATACAATTACAAGTATGCGTTATTTAGGGATCATTTAATAATCCATTTAAGATCTTAAATCATCTAAATATGCTTCAGGCCATTAGTTTGGGCTCATTTGGGCTCATATTAGATCAATTTATGTGTTGTTGGTTCTTTCTCATGAAAACTATCAATTTGATTATAAATTTGCTGAAATTAGATTTCACATAATCCAAATTTAAAATTGAAAGCTCTCAATTCAAATGTGCTTTGAGATTCATCGTCAATTAAGCCAATTTTTGGGTGACGTATCAATTTTATATATATATATATATATATATATATATATATATATATATATATATATATATATATATATATATATATATATATATATATATATATATATATATATATATATATATATATATATATATATAATATTGCGTTTTGGAGTATTCACGACGATAGAGAAATATATAGTTTAACGTCTTAGCATTATACGAATATCTAGCACACAAGCAGATAAGAGAGAGGGTGTAGCGTTCATAAGAGACACCAGAGTTTTTACATGAAAACCCTTAAAAAGGGGGAAAAACCATGGGGCCTGGCCCAGTTCGAATGAATCCACTAGTATTTGCAGTCAATTACAAATGGGCCCTTCCTAGGGAGAAGGCCTTGGCTTGATGATACAACTGTACATCATATAGAGCGCGTTACATTTTGGGAGTTACAATAATTAACATAAACATGTTTATTTGGTTGGAAGGGCCATAGTTGGCACGAGACAGGGGTCTAAAAGACTGTAGTAGGTAGGAGACCGAGGTCAGAAAGACCGTTTTCTGGTGATGAGGTCGGAAGGACCATAGTAGCCGACGGAGGTCAAAATGACCGTAGTAGGCAGGAGACCGGGTCCGAAAGACCATTATCTTTTGATGGAGGTCAGAATTACCATAGTAGGTGACAGAGATTGGAAGGACTGTAATCGACAGAAGACCGGGGTCTAAAAGATCGTAGTTTATAGGAGACTAGGGTCTGAAAGACCGTTGTCTGGTGATGGAGGTCGGAAGGATCATAGTAAGCGACGAAGGTCTGAAAGACCATAGTCGGTAGGAGACTGAGGTCTGGAAGACCGTTGTCTGTTGATGGAGGTCAGCAGTATTTTGAGAGAACTCTGGGCATCAAGTGGTGGCCTGGTGGAGCTCAAGGCCTCAAGTAGTCGTTCTGGCCTCCGGTGATGTTCTGATGGAGCACAGGGTCTCAAGTGGTGGTCTGGCAGAAGTTCAGGCCTCATGTGGTGGTCCAGTAGGAGTTCGGGCCTCAGGTGCTGGTTCGGCAGAAGTTTAAGCCTCAGGTGGTGGTCCGGTGGAAGTTCGGGCCTCAAGTGGTGACCTGGTGGAGCATAGGGCCTTAAGTGGTTGTCCGGAAGAAGTCCGAGCCTCAGGTGATGGTCCGACGGAGCAACGGCATCAAGCGGTGGTCCGACGGAGGTGACGGCCTCAAGTGGTCGTCCGAAGGAGTAACGACGTGAAGCGGTGGTCCGGCGGAGGTGAGAGCCTCCAGTGGTGGTTCGTCGGAACTCCGGTAGTGGTCCGACGAAACTCCGGCAGAGGTCGAGGAGGCTAGGAAGCAAGCAATCTCCGATCTCTCTCTTTTTTCCCTCAGGCTCCGGGCGGTCCCTTTTCAAGAGGAGAGGGAGCTCTATTCATAGATTTCTGGAGTGGCATGATCCGTAAATAGGTGAGAGATTAAGTGTAAGTTGGGAGTTGTTGGATGGACGACCGATGTTGAATCCTTTGATGATGAACCATTTGATGGGCATTTGAATGTCTTAGTGATGTCGAAATTCAGTGATCTGGGGCTCGTTAGATTCGTCTCGTCGAGCCGCTCGATTCGACTATAGGCTTGTTATGTTTGGAAACTGTTTGGTAATCCAAATTTTGGTTTGAACCTTCCAACAGTGCTTCGGGGTCCTTGATTTGGACCCATTTCGGCTCGGATTGAGTCGAATTTGGTGTCATTGGGTTCGTATTTCCGAGAAGCTCAGTTCGATTGTAAGTTTGCTGAAATCGGAGTTTGGATGGTCCCAATTTTAATTTCAGAAGTTTTCAACTTGATTTTGCATCGAGATTCATGCCCGATCAAGATAATTTTTTGATAATGTATCAATATATGTATATGAATTACTTTTCATATGAGATCGAGTTTGACGACTAAAGCTAATAAATATACTCTTGGGGGGTCTATTTTAGAAGATTGAGGCTTTATTTACTTTTAGTCGAGAAATTATTATAAGAAAAATTAGAAGTTTGAAACTTATTATTATGAGTATTATAATTTTTTATTAAAAAAATTGTTATTTTTTATATGTTTTTAAAGATATTTTTATTTAGTGTAATCTTAGCTATGTTTATTTTTATTTTTTAAAATAAATCAAATTATTTTTAGAAATAATGTATTCACTATTACCACCGCTACTGTCATCGCCTTCCGATTGTCCACAGCTGAAATGACCGTAACTGTAGGCATTGCCCACTAATGAGCTTCTTCGCTGCTGCAATATTAATAAATATAGAAATAATTTTAAGGGATAAAAAATATTTTCTTTGATGTCAAAATTTAAATTAAATATACTAAAAAACAGAAAATATAATTAAACTCAAAAATTGTCCCAAACAATCTTTTAATATATTATTGTAGCCGTATGAAAGTTATTAATTAAAAAGCTATAATTAAATAAAAAAGTGAAAATTCTATGTAAAATAAAATTATGAATGGAAGCTTCGTTTTTTTCTATTGAAATGCTTAATTAATTTGATATTCTTTAATATCTTAACTCATTTTAATTATTAAGGCAAAGATAAATACAAATGCCTTCAATTTTGATGTACAGGAGCCATTCTAATTCTATAAATTCTCCCAATATCGATTTAATGAAGTGATGAGTTAGTCAAATTTGAGCTACTCTTCACTTGGGAGTTGGGTCAATGTTATTTTGTGAGCTGATGTGGGTCTCCGAAAGGTTTCTGCTCGTGGGGTTCGAATGCAAAGGGTACGATCACACTATCCCGTAGGATAAAATGGTCGTAGGCCTTTACACCCGACACAAGCAGGCCGATGGAAGAGCAGATGGAGTTATAGATACGATTAGCCATGGAGGATAGCGGCTTTCACCTACCAACCTCGATGGATAATAATATCTATAACCCAAAATTCACGAGATTTCCCCTATTCGATACATCAGCTCTAATAGGGTTTATTTGATTGTGGGGATCGATTTCCTACGGGCGCAAGCCCCCGTAGTTAATTACATCCTAAGCCTTGACTTAGGAAAACTCTCGATTAAGGATGTTGTATTATTCACTTCTTGATTTGGTGCACAGATAAAGTTCCTAAGTTCTCTTCCAAATAGTCTCTTCTATTTACCCTTAATGATGATTAGACATTTTAGAATGGATAAAGATATAATTAAAATTTTGAATTTAAAAGATCAAAGATCAAATTACTATCCTAAGAGAAACGACAGACTCAAAATACACTAGAAGTGGAAAGACACACTGAGGGGTGTACAACCTGGACTTATGCTTGCCTGGAGTGAGCTGCCAGCTAACATCCTAAATACAATCTATCGCCCTATATATATACAAGATAGGAAGGCTCTATCCTAGAAAGTCAAGAAATTATAGTTCAAGAGATTTCAATCAGGGACTCTACAATATGCGAAAGAATGTACCTAGCGTCATGTATGATGCATGAAATGGCTACAAAATATCCCTAGGTCTATTGGTGTAATGCATGTATGTAAGTGAAGTGTAGCGTGAAGTAAGGTGTGTAAAAAAAAATAAATGCATGTATGACATCCAGAGTACAAAAATAAATAAATAAACACACCCTAAGGGTACCCTCCAGGCAAGGTACCAGCACAGAAAATCATCATAGTCATGCCCACTTCGTGTGGGAAAACAACGATGCCCAATGGCATAAATAGGTGGCCTACTCTACAGGCCTAAATGACCCTAATGGTTTCTAAGGCTCACAAAAAAAGAAAAGAAAAAGGGAGGGGGGTATCGTACCCAAAACCGAAAAAGGCAAAAATCCTAGCGATGCCCACTTCGTGTGGGAAAACAACGATGCCCAATGGCTCAAGTAGGTGACCTACTCTACAGGCCTAAATGACCCTAATGGTCTCTAGGGCTCACAGAAGGGGGCAAGCTTTGACCTATAGGGCCAAAACTTCGTCAGTGAACTAACCTAAGGCTGACTACTTAAACATGTTAGAATACCTATTAACAAGCAGTGTGTGGCGTGAAGCAGTTCCGATACATAATAAAAAAAAAATTTACTTTACAAGTTGCAGAGACTATACCTGACTATATGTGGCGCTGCCATTTACAAGCTTATAAGCAAACGGTCCCATTTAGTTCCCGATCATTAAGCTCCAATGCACCTCGCAAGAAAAGATAACAGAGAAATATATATATAAGCGTAGATGCCGTTCAGAAAAGAAATACAGGTAAATAACAAAAATATAACTAACAGGAAATTAAATATAGCTAACAGAAAATTTAATAATTTCATTTATAGAACATGTGTATGTAACAAGCATTGAATAACAAGAGAAAATGTAGGCCTGACCTAGAGCTAAAAGTAGTGTCTTAACTAAACCAGCCTAGGTATATGTAACGGTGTATAGCTGTGGATAGGTCCTATGTAGGATGATTTAATTATAATTACTTTCATTTGATTTGTTAGAGGGGCAAGAGAGAATTTTTAATTAAAGTTTAAATATTAATAGTTTAGAATTGATTTTAAAGATTCCATTTTGGGATTTGATTGATTATTCAGTTGATTATAAATTAGAAAGAAAGATAAATTAGGTAGTTTATTATCAATTGATGTTTGATTCAAATTATTAGTAATCAATTAAGTTTAGGGTTTTGCCACTTCATCGAATCCATTCGTGGCGTTGTGCCACCATGCTCGAGGAACCAGGCCTCCTTAGGACACTTAACCCCGCAGCTCGGAATAGTCCATCCAATAAACTTCATCTTTGGAGTGATTGTTATATATATCAAGGGGTCTGTTGACTGATTTTTAAAGAATTATCTAATGTTTGATCTTTAGAAGTCTTTTATCCTAAGAAATTTAGTTTCATATTTAATCTCCCAATTTTTGTCTACAGCTTTTAAACTTTAGATTGGTTAGGGGTTTATTATTAGATTAGTTAGATTTGATTTAGATGTATGTTTTAGATTTAGAATTCAACAATTATAAATGTTAATTATAAGTTGATTAAGGATTAAGTAATTTTAATAAATTTTAATAATTAGATTAAGATTGGTTGGTTGATTATTAGTGGATTAAGAAAACTAGAACCTAAAAAGACGTGTCACTAAATTTTTGTTTTAATGACTCTATCCTATAAGAAGCATGCATCCTAAGTCTATATTTTCTAAGACACGGTCCTTAATTTTTGTCCTTAGATGTCACTAAAGTTGTAGGACTAAGAGTGGTGTTATTTTCTAATCCTTAGGACTCTCGTACATGTATTGCTAAACTTAAGAATCTATAGCAAAGCAGTAGAAAGAAAAAGAATGAAAATCAGAAATAAAAGGGATGTAGGCATTGTTGTTATTGGGCACACTTCTGTGAAGTCAAGTATACCCTAAAGCAACATTTACAATGCCCTTTGCTGTCCCCACAATCCAAACACAGCACTTGATACGGACCCGACTCGACTAAGCAAACTATTCCTTACCAAACTCAAAGCAACAAAGGAAACTCAAGTTCCCAAAACTAGAACTAAAACAAAATTCCTTTGTATCTACTACATTCTTCCAACCTTAGATTTTAGAAGCAAACATTAGAGAAAGCCGATTCATATAAGAAATATTATTTTTGTTCTAAAAAGACCCAAAGAGACTTCACTACACAAAGCTAATAATAAAACTAGAAATCCCAAAATTACTTATGAAAGCTTCCAAATGAAATGACACATGAGACTTTACATAAATAATCCATTAAAATTCTTTCCAACACAAAACAAAGACGATCAAGTGCATTTCATATTTTGGTATGGGATATGTTCATGAAAACCTTCTAACAAGAAGGCTTCATGAGGCTCTCTATTATAAAACATTCACAAAGCACATAGTAAAACTCAAGATAAAATGATTCACAAAGCCTTTCGTAAAATTTCTAATAATATAACAACTTACAAAACTTTCACATGAAGCAAACTCATGAAACCTTAAACCACAACAATGTAATAAATAACATCTCACAAATATACGTGCATCCCTTTTCATTTGCGATAAATAATCACTTGTATGATAAAAAAAATGCATGTAAATTTCTCTAACCGTCGAGCTTCATCAAATGTATGTATGAATGTACATAAGCACCCTATCATAATATAATTACTTCCTTTAGAATTTGACATGCTTCTAATCAAATATAAATCATATGAGCACATGAGTAAGTTGACTAGGCATGCTTCATGACAACGGTTTAAAAAAATCGATTCATAAAAATACCCCATAATTTCTCAAAAGAGGTTGAACTTATTTGAACATAAACCTTCACATGTTTCTTCAATCATATACAAATCATACAATAATTATGGCAATAATTTAAGAAAATTTCATAGCTAATGAGAAGAGGTGGAGAATGAATGATAAGTGTGAAAGATGATAACCAAGCTACATAAATAAACATAAAGAACTCAATGAACAAATATATAAATATGTATAGAAACAACTCTCACATCTTACATTAGTAAACAAAGCGAACAATTATTCTTATGAAGAAACTTTCAATTAATCAAAGCTTTATGAAATGAAGTAACAAATGAAAACAATAAAGTGATCTACACATTAAAGAAATTTAGATAAGCTTCATTGTTTTTTTTTTCTTCTTTTTTTTTTTAGATTTTTATATATATGTAAAAAAAAATGTTGAATAAGACGGTTAAAAAAAAGATAATAATAATAATAATAATAAGGAAATTCAGTAAAATAATGGAAGGGTACTCAACTTCTCTTGCTTGCTGAAATTTGTATAAATCCACTCTGTTTTTGGTTTCAAAACTATAGCAAATCTGTCATGCTTTGATGCCAAAAACTGTAGCAAAATTCTCTAGGTTTTAGTGTTGAAAAACTGCAGCCATTTACTATGTTTTGATCCTAAAAAAAAAACATCAAAGAGAAGAGGATATCCTGCTTTGTATATGGCCGGCTAACTGGTCCTTTCCTCTTTTTTGCTTGAGCTTGAAGAAAACAAATGGAGTGAGTAGCCTTGAGTTGTCGTGATTGTGAGCAAGCAACCATCAACTTCCTTCTTATCTTCTTTTGAAAGAAATGAACAACAAATTTTCCTGGCCTATTAAACTTCAAGATCTGTTAATGAGCAGCCCGACTTCCCGTATCTCCCTTGGCCAATAAGTGGCAGCTCCAGCTTCTTCTTTTTCCTTTTGCTTGGACGGTTGGAAAAGGGGAAGGAGCAGCTTGGAGATGAATCACAACAATGAGGACATATCCTTAGCCGGCCTTAGTAGATCTAGAACGTGAATATGAGAGAATGCCGAGGGGGCTGAAGGGTATCATGGGAGGAGAGTTTTACCGACCCTAGCAGCTCCAGGAAGTGAGAATGAGGTCGCCCCCCCCCCCCCCCCCCCCTTTCTTTTTTTTTTTGTTTGACACAAAACTATTGCGAATGGTGGGGGAGTCGCTGTCGACTTTGGCTAGGGCAATGTCCGTCGAGGTTGGGTCGGCCGAAGGAGGAAGTGAATCCAACAGGAGGGAGGAGTTTCGATCCCGACTGGGGTCGTGCGAATGCCGGAGAGAGAGACCCGCGGGGAAGAAGGGGGCTTCGGCCTTCCTGGTTTCTGCGAACTGAGAACGTCGGGTTCGGTCCGTGCGAACAGCAGTGACGAACGGGAGAAGGGGATTCCGCCGGCTGGGTCACGCAAACGAGCGAACAAAATCCGGAGGAGAGTCCCTCCGAACCGAGAGCTTTGTATCGAGACCAAGCTCTCGCCCGCAGGAGAGATCGAGAGAAGGGAAGGAAGGGAAGAGGGGGAGAGAGTGTGTGCCCCTCCGAGATGGAGGGAAGCGTCCATCCCTCGTCTAGGGCCGGCCGAACCCAGGAAAAAGGAGTCGATTTGCGGCTAGGGCTTTGACGAAATCGGGACCGTCGAAGTTATCGCTCGATATAGAAATAAGATTCAAACCAGTAGAAAGTAACTTAAACTTCAATTGGAATTAAACTAAACCCATTGAACTGAAATCAGATTTGAATTAAACCTAATTCGACCCAATTCGAGCTAACTCGGGCTCGCCTCGACTCGACCAAATTATTTCAATAAAATAGAATAATAAAAAAAAATCAAACTCAAATCAATGCCGATTCGAATTGAATCAAGCCCGAAAAGGCCCGATCAATTCGACCAAACACATTCGAGGGCGAAACAAGATAAAAATGAGGTCAACAAACTCCACCCCAACAGGTGCGGTGAACGATAAGTGAACCGTACGTGTTGGCGTTGACCTGTTTATCTCTAGGAAGGTACAACCTAACAACCACGAACGAGATTAACTAGGAAGATGCAATCATATGCTTAACTAAAGAAATTCGCTAGAAAAATGCAATCTTGCGCTCAACTAAAGAGACTCGCTAGAAAAATGCAACCCTACGCTCACCTAAAGAGACTCTCTAGGAAAATGCAATCCTACAATCAAATAGAAAGACTCGCTAGAAAGATCCTATAACTAGCTAAAGAGAATCAAGAAGCATACAATCATACGACAAGCATACAACAGGTGTCCCACCATGCTATGATCATATAATCACACAATGATCATGCAAGCATGCAATGATGAATGATCATTCAATCATGCAATCATCATCAAATTATACAATAATCATACAACCATAGAATCATTATACACTTATGTCAGAACCATCAAATCATGTAATATTTACCCACTTCCATGATATCATATAATCAAACAATTATCACATACTCATTCCACAATCAATTGATCACATAATGACAATCAAACCACAATATAATCATGTTATCTCACATTAACTACACAATCATGCGATAAATATGCGATAATCACCAAATCATATCAAATCACATAACAATAAGCAAATGATCATTTAATTGTCGCTAACAATCATATAAGTATGCAATGATCAAGCACTCACACAATAATCAATAATCAACCAATTTCATTATGATCACACAATAATCGTCGAGTTATATAATGATTATCAAACCACACAGTAAGCAAACGATCATGCAATAATCATATGGCAAACATATAATCATACAGTGATTCACACGCTCCTACAATAATCACTCTATTATATGCTCAAACAATCGTGCAACATTCATCAAATCATGCAATGATCATTCAATCACGCAATAATCGTTCAATAATATAGTGCTCATCCAATCATGCAAACATGGTGGGATAGAAGAGAGAAAGAGAGACCTAACACTTGCCTGACCAAATCGAAATGACGAATGAAAAAGACTTAATGCTCACTTGACCAAACCAGAATAGCAAGAGAGAGCCAAGAAAAGTAGACCAACTATCTGCATACTCGCACTGAAATAACAGAATAGAAGAAGGAATGGATTCTATACTCACATGAGCAAAATCAAAGTAGCGATATAAAGAACTAAGAAAGACTCAACGATCACCTAGAACACATGTCTAAGATGATGCGAGGAGAAGCAAATTCAACCATCACTTGAAAATTATATCAAATAGCAAAGAGTAATAATCATAAGGAGGTAATGAAGAATAAGCAAAGATAAGAAAATCATCTATCTGCCTGACCACATCGCAACAGCAACATAGAGAAAGGAAGAAGGATCTCACATCCACCTGACCAGATCGAAATAGTGAATGGAGAAAACTCAAGACTCACTTGACCATATTCGAAACAGTGAGTAAAGAGTAAGGAAAGGAAAGAGCCAACTGTCTGCCTGACCAGATCGAAACAGCAGAACTGAAGGAGAAAGAAAGAGGGGGTCCCACATCCACCTGACCATATTCGCAACAGCGAATGGGGAAAACTCAATGTTCACCTGACCAGATCGAAACAGTGAACAAGAGTAAAGAAAAGTAAAGAATCGACTGTCTGCCTGACCAGATCGAAACAGCAGAACAGAAGACAAAAAGAGAAACGTCCCACATTTACCTGACCAAATCGAAACAGTGAATGGGGAAAACTCAGTGCTCACCTGACCAGATCGAAATAGTGAACAAGAGTAGAGTAAGGAAACGACTGTCTGCCTGACCAGATCGAAACAGCAGAACAGAAAGAAAAAGAGAAATGTCCCACATTCACCTGACCAAATTGAAACAGTGAATGGGGAGAACTCAGTGCTCACCTGACCAGATCGAAACAGTGAACAAGAGTAGAGTAAGGAAACGACTGTCTGCCTGACCAGATCGAAACAGCAGAACAGAAAGAAAAAGAGGTCCAACATCCACCTGACCATATTCGCAACGGCAGATGAGGATGACCCAATGTTTACCTGACCATATTGAAACGACAAAACAAAGGGTCGAAGAAAAGTCTAATGTCCACCTAACCATATTCGCAACGGTGGGACAAAAGAGGAAAGAGTAGTGAGGAATGCCTCCCAGGAACTCTGTCGGGCTCTCTCAACCAAAAAGGGGAGTTCACATTCGCCTGACCAGATCGCAACAACGAATAAGAATGGCTCAAAATCCACCTGACCAGATCGCAACAGTGAATAATGAGCCCTCCCGAAAGTCTAATGTCCACCTGACCAAAATCGCAACGGTGGGACAAAAGAAGAAAGTACACTCAACAATCACCCGACGCATATGCTGAGGTGATCAGAAGAGGACAAGGTAGTGAGGAATGCCTCCCAGGGACTCTGTCGGGCTCTCTCAACTAGAAAAGGGAGTTCACATTCGCCTGACCAGATCGCAACAGCGAATGAGAATGGCTCAAAATCCACCTGACCATATTCGCAACAGCGAATAATGAGCCCTCCCGAAAGTCTAATGTCCACTTGACCAAAATCGTAACGGTGGGACAAAAGAAGAAAGTACACTCAACAATCAACCGACGCATATGCCGAGGTGATAAGAAGAGGACAAGGTAGTGAGGAATGCCTCCCAGGGACTCTGTCGGGCTCTCTCAACCAGAAAGGGGAGTTCATATTCGCCTGACCAGATCGCAACAGCGAATGAGAATGACTCAAAATCCACCTGACCAGATCGCAACAGTGAATAATGAGCCCTCCCAAAAATCTAATGTCCACCTGACCAAAATCGCAACGGTGGGACAAAATACAAAGTCCAACATTCACCTGACCAGATCGAAACAGTGAATGAGGACAACCCAATGTTCGCTTGACCAGATCGAAACAACGAGACAAAGGGGAAAAGAGAAAGGGGGTTTAACATTCGTCTGACCATATTCGCAACGGCGAATGAGAACAGCTCAATATCCACCTGACCATATTCGCAACAGCGAATAAAGAGCTTCCCAAAGAGGTCTAATGCCTGCCTGACCACATTCGCAATAGCAGGGCAAAAGAGAAAAAAAGGATCCAACATCCACTTGACCATATTCGAAACGGTGAATGAGGATGACTCAATGTTTGCATGACCATATTCGAAACGGCAAAACAAAGAGCGAAAAAGAAGTGAAAAGGCGAAAGGAGATCTCTTGAACAAAGAAATCCACCATAAATCAAATGAGAAATCTCTCCTACGGGTCTGTCCGTGGAGGAAGAATGACATGAAATGAATATGAATATTCTTATGCAAATCAAGGTAAAGCTAGTATGACACCAATATGAGAAAGGACACAACAGAACGATCATGTGTAGAAAAATCTAAAGGGAATTAACCCAACCGAGCAATGGAATCAAAACTTGAATGGAAGAGTGATTTCCAAAACAAGTGAAGCACCAACAACTTGAATGGAATAGTGGCTCTCAAACAAGTGAACAAAACCAACAGCTTGAATGGGAGAGTGGCTCCCAAACAAGTGAACAAAACAACGACCTGAATGGGAGAGTGGTTCCCAAGCAGGTGAACAAAATCAGCAACTTGAATGGGAAAGTGGCTCCCAAATAAGTGAACAAAAACAACAAGCTTGAATGAGTGAGTAGCTCTCAAACAAGCAAGCAAAACAACCAAGATTTCAAAAGAAAATGAGAGTGCAATCAAGGGAATATCATATCAGTCCTTAAGAATGATTTATAATCAAATGTTGGAGTCCAAAAATTTTCATACATGAATTTTTCAAAAGAATGAGATGGGCATTTAAACACACTCAACAGTAAAGGCACTAAGAGATATTAAACACACATCAATTAATTGAGATAAGTTTGATTCACATAATTTTTCAAAGAGTAGAAATTTTATCAAAGAGTAAGAGTATTATTTCTCAAAATGAAAGATTTACGTCTTGATTATTTTGGCCCAATCAAAATAACAAATGAAACTAAATTTGAAAATTTAGTAAAGAGTGGGTCGACTCCATCTAAACTCAAAAAGATTAGGAATTTGAAATTTGTTAACCCAAGTCAAGCTCCCTACAAACTAAACTGGGCCCTCTCCCTTAGATTAGTATTTTTTTGAAATAAAATCTAATTCAAAAAGATATAAATTAGAAGGAGAAATTGAATCTTCTCAATCTTCTTGCGCGGAGAATATTTTATATCTAATAGACTATCAATGCATAATAATGAATCCAAAGTCATCATTTTCAAACTCAAGTATCAAAAATATCAAAGGACACATGAGTTTTCTGAGATTTAGAGATTTCCAAGAAAGGAAAACCATTTACACCTTCATTTTAGGCTCATTTTATGCCTGCTTTGTAAATTTTTGGCACTTTGTGCTTCTTTTCACTTTTGATACACTTTGTGTATCTTTAACTTTTGGCGCTTTGCTCATCTTTTCACTTTTAATGCACTTTGTGCATCTTTCACTTTTGGCGCTTTGCGCATCTTTTTCTTTCACTTTTTGTAATTGGCTTTCTTTCTAATCTCTAAAAGAGTATTTTCTCAGTTGTGAAATTATCTTCCAAACATAAGAGAAGAAAACTCACTCTCTTATGTAAGGAAGAACAATTCACAAAACAAACCCGATCCTATGATAAGAATGAACAACCTGATTGAGAAAATTATGAAATAAATTCATATATATGCAAAGGATACCTACGAGATAGAAAATTTGCAAGCTAATAGAGAAAATTTTCATTTCTAAGCCCAATTCCAATTTGTCAAAGATTTTAATTCAAAAATAAAACTATTCCACACAAGAGATGAGAGGGAGAGGATATACTTTTCTATAAATCATTATGAATTTTTTTCTTTAAGTGTTTAGAGGAGTCGATCAACACTTACTTCATTCTTTAAAAAAAAAATAAATAAATAAATAAATAAATAGAGGTAAATTTTTTTATTATGAAAAATAAGTCACTTACTCTCTAAAAGAAATTTCCTTCAAAGTTTTATCTTTTACCTTAAACTTCCAAACTTTTCTCAAATTAAGTTTTCCTTTGAAAAATTCATATATGTCAAATTTAAGGGTCCTTCTATTGAAAATAACATTTGAATTTCTATTTGAACTGATATGAATCAAGATCAAATCTAAAGAAGCTCGAATTAGGGACATGATAAAGATTAGAGTTTATGCCAAGTATATGTAATCAAGGATAGAATAAATATTCTCATTTGAAATGATATGTATCAGAATTAAGCTGAAAAAAATTCCAATTAGGAATTGATAGATATTAAAGTCTTGATTTGAATAAGATTGACTTAAAATAGATTGATTTGAATTCGAATTTAAGAATAATAAAAAAATAAAGATCTAATAAACTCAAAATTTTAATTAAATCTTTATACATTAAAAATGTCTAACTCTCACTAAGGATTAAGAGAAGAGAGTGGAGTAAAAAAAAATGAACTCAAACTAGGCACCAAACTAGGATTACCTACAGAAGTGAATAATACAATATCCAAAGATGGAGAGAGAAACCTGTCCCACCGTGGTCGTCAGAAATCTGTGGGTCTCCGAAAGATTTCTGCTCGTGGGGTTCGAATGCAAAGGGTACGATCACACTATCCCGTAGGACAAAATGGTCGTAGGCCTTTACACCCGACACAAGCAGGCCGATGGAAGAGCAGATGGAGTTATAGATACGATTAGCCATGGAGGATAGCGGCTTTCACCTACCAACCTCGATGGATAATAATATCTATAACCCAAAATTCACGAGATTTCCCCTATTCGATACATCGGCTCGAATAGGGTTTATTTGATTGTGGGGATCGATTTCCTACGGGCGCAAGCCCCCGTAGTTAATTACATCCTAAGCCTTGACTTAGGAAAACTCTCGATTAAGGATGTTGTATTATTCACTTCTTGATTTGGTGCACAGATAAAGTTCCTAAGTTCTATTCCAAATAGTCTCTTCTATTTACCCTTAATGATGATAAGACATTTTTGAATAGATAAAGATATAATTAAAATTTTGAGTTTAAAAGATCAAAGATCAAATTACTATCCTAAGAGAAACGACAGACTCAAAATACACTAGAAGTGGAAAGACACACTGAGGGGTGTACAACCTGGACTTATGCTTGCCTGGAGTGAGCTGCCAGCTAACATCCTAAATACAATCTATCGCCCTATATATATACAAGATAGGAAGGCTCTATCCTAGAAAGTCAAGGAATTATAGTTCAAGAGATTTCAATCAGGGACTCTACAATATGCGAAAGAATGTACCTAGCGTCATGTATGATGCATGAAATGGCTACAAAATATCCCTAGGTCTATTGGTGTAATGCATGTATGAAAGTGAAGTGTAGCGTGGAGTAAGGTGTGTAAAAAAAACAAATGCATGCATGACATCCAGAGTACAAAAATAAATAAATAAACACACCCTAAGGGTACCCTCCAGGCAAGGTACCCGCACAGAAAATCATCATAGTCATGCCCACTTCGTGTGGGAAAACAACGATGCCCAATAGCATAAATAGGTGGCCTACTCTACAGGCCTAAATGACCCTAATGGTCTCTAAGGCTCACAAAAAAAGAAAAGAAAAAGGGAGGGGGGTATCGTACCCAAAACCGGAAAAGAAAAAAATCCTAGCGATGCCCACTTCGTGTGGGAAAACAACGATGCCCAATGGCTCAAGTAGGTGGCCTACTCTACAGGCCTAAATGACCCTAATGGTCTCTAGGGCTCACAGAAGGGGGCAAGCTTTGACCTATAGGGCCAAACCTTCGTTAGTGAACTAACCTAAGGCTGGCTACTTAAACATGCTAGAATACCTATTAACAAGCAGTGTATGGCGTGAAGCAGTTCCGATACATAATATAAAAAAAATTTACTTTACAAGTTGCAGAGATTATACCTGACTATATGTGGCACTGCCACTTACAAGCTTATAAGCAAACGGTCCCGTTTAGTTCCCGATCATTAAGCTCCAATGCACCTCGCAAGAAAAGATAACAGAGAAATATATATATGAGCGTAGATGCCGTTCAGAAAAGAAATACATGTAAATAACAAAAATATAACTAACAGAAAATTAAATATAGCTAACAGAAAATTTAATAATTGCATTTATAGAACATGTGTATGTAACAAGCATTGAATAACAAGAGAAAATGTAGGCCTGACCTAGAGCTAAAAGTAGTGTCTTAATTAAACCAGCCTAGGTATATGTAACGGTGTATAGCTGTGGATAGGTCCTATGTAGGATGATTTAATTATAATTGCTTTCATTTGATTTGTTAGAGGGGCAAGAGAGAATTTTTAATTAAAGTTTAAATATTAATAGTTTAGAACTGATTTTAAAGATTCCATTTTGGGATTTGATTGATTATTCAGTTGATTATAAATTAGAAAGAAAGATAAATTAGGCAGTTTATTATCAATTGATGTTTGATTCAAATTATTAGTAATCAATTAAGTTTAGGGTTTTGCCACTCCATCGAATCTATTCGTGGCCTTTTGCCACCATGCTCGAGGAACCAGGCCTCCTTAGGACACTTAGCCCCGCAGCTCGGAGTAGTCCATCTAATAAACTTCATCTTTGGAGTGATTGTTATATATCAAGGGGTTTGTTCACTGATTTTTAAAGATTGATCTAATGTTTGATCTTTAGAAGTCTTTTATCCTAAGAAATTTAGTTTCATATTTAATCTCCCAATTTTTGTCTACAGCTTTTAAACTTTAGATTGGTTAGGGGTTTATTATTAAATTAGTTAGATTTGATTTAGATGTATGTTTTAGATTTAGAATTCAATAATTACAAATGTTAATTATAAGTTAATTAAGGATTAAGTATTTTTAATAAATTTTAATAATTAGATTAAGATTGGTTGGTTGATTATTAGTGAATTAAGAAAACTAGAACCTAGAAAGACGTGTCACTAAATTTTTGTTTTAATGTCTCTATCCTATAAGGAGCATGCATCCTAAGTCTATATTTTCTAAGACCCGGTCCTTAATTTTTGTCCTTAGATGTCACTAAAGTTGTAGGTCTAAGAGTGGTGTTATTTTCTAATCCTTAGGACTCTCGTACATGTATTGCTAAACTTAAGAATCTATAGCAAAGCAGTAGAAAGAAAAAGAATGAAAATCAGAAATAAAAGGGATGTAGGCATTGTTGTTATTGGGCACACTTCTGTGAAGTCAAGTATACCCTAAAGCAACATTTACAATGCCCTTTGCTGTCCCCACAATCCAAACACAGCACTTGATACGGACCCGACTCGACTAAGCAAACTATTCCTTACCAAACTCAAAGCAACAAAGAAAACTCAAGTTCCCAAAACTAGAACTAAAACAAAATTCCTTTGTATCTACTACATTCTTCCAACCTTAGATTTTAGAAGCAAACATTAGAGAAAGCTGATTCATATAAGAAATATTATTTTTGTTCTAAAGAGACCCAAAGAGACTTCACTACATAAAGCTAATAATAAAACTAGAAATCTCAAAATTACTTATGAAAGCTTCCAAATGAAATGACACATGAGACTTTACATAAATAATCCATTAAAATTCTTTCCAACACAAAACAAAGACGATCAAGTGCATTTCATATTTTGGTATGGGATATGTTCATGAAAACCTTCTAACAAGAAGGCTTCATGAGGCTCTCTATTATAAAACATTCACAAAGCACATAATAAAACTCAAGATAAAATGATTCACAAAGCCTTTCGTAAAATTTCTAATAATATAACAACTTACAAAACTTTCACATGAAGCAAACTCATGAAACCTTAAACCACAACAATGTAATAAATAACATCTCACAAATATATGTGCATCCCTTTTCATTTGCGATAAATAATCACTTGTATGATAAAAAAAAATGCATGTAAATTTCTCTAACCGTCGAGCTTCATCAAATGTATGTATGAATGTACATAAGCACCCTATCATAATATAATTACTTCCTTTAGAATTTGACATGCTTCTAATCAAATGTAAATCATATGAGCACATGAGTAAGTTGACTAGGCATGCTTCATGACAATGGTTTAAAAAAATCGATTCATAAAAATACCCCATAATTTCTCAAAAGAGGTTGAACTTATTTGAACATAAACCTTCACATGTTTCTTCAATCATATACAAATCATACAATAATTATGGCAATAATTTAAGAAAATTTCATAGCTAATGAGAAGAGGTGGAGAATTAATGATAAGCATGAAAGATGATGAACAAGCTACATAAATAAACATAAAGAACTCAATGAACAAATATATAAATATGTATAGAAATAACTCTCACATCTTACATTAGTAAACAAAGCGAACAATTATTCTTATGGAGAAACTTTCAATTAATCAAAGCTTTATGAAATGAAGTAACAAATGAAAACAATAAAGTGATCTACACAATAAAGAAATTTAGATAAGCTTCATTGTTTTTTTTTTCTTCTTTTTTTTTTTAGATTTTTATATATATGTAAAAAAAATGTTGAATAAGACGGTTAAAAAAAAAGATAATAATAATAATAATAATAAGGAAATTCAGTAAAATAATGGAAGGGTACTCAACTTCTCTTGCTTGCTGAAATTCGTATAAATCCACTCTGTTTTTGGTTTCAAAACTATAGCAAATCTGTCATGCTTTCATGCCAAAAACTGTAGAAAATTCTCTAGGTTTTAGTGTTGAAAAACTGCAGCCATTTACTATGTTTTGATCCTAAAAAAAACATCAAAGAGAAGAGGATATCCTGCTTTGTATATGGCCGGCTAACTGGTCCTTTCCTCTTTTTTGCTTGAGCTTGAAGAAAACAAATGGAGTGAGTAGCCTTGAGTTGTCGTGATTGTGAGCAAGCAACCATCAACTTCCTTCTTATCTTCTTTTGAAAGAAATGAACAACAAATTTTCCTGGCCTATTAAACTTCAAGATCTGTTAATGAGCAGCCCGACTTCCCGTATCTCCCTTGGCCAATAAGTGGCAGCTCCAGCTTCTTCTTTTTCCTTTTGCTTGGACGGTTGGAAAAGGGGAAGGAGCAGCTTGGAGATGAATCACAACAATGAGGACATATCCTTAGCCGGCCTTAGTAGATCTAGAACGTGAATATGAGAGAATGCCGAGGGGGCTGAAGGGTATCATGGGAGGAGAGTTTTACCGACCCTAGCAGCTCCAGGAAGTGAGAATGAGGTCGCCCCCCCCCCCCCCCCCCCCCCTTTCTTTTTTTTTTGTTTGACACAACACTATTGCGAATGGTGGGGGAGTCGCTGTCGACTTTGGCTAGGGCAACGTTCGTCGAGGTTGGGTCGGCCGAAGGAGGAAGTGAATCCAACAGGAGGGAGGAGTTTTGATCCCGACTGGGGTCGTGCGAATGCCATAGAGAGAGACCCACGGGGAAGAAGGGGGCTTCGGCCTTCCTGGTTTTTGCGAACTGAGAACGTCGGGTTCGGTCCGTGCGAACAGCAGTGACGAACGGGAGAAGGGGATTCCGCCGGCTGGGTCACGCAAACGAGCGAGCAAAATTCAGAGGAGGGTCCCACCGAACCGAGAGCTTTGTATCGAGACCAAGCTCTCGCCCGCAGGAGAGATCGAGAGAAGGGAAGGAAGGGAAGAGGGGGAGAGAGTGTGTGCCCCTCCGAGATGGAGGGGAGCATCCATCCCTCGTCTAGGGCCGGCCGAACCCAAGAAAAGGAGTCGAATTGCGGCTAGGGCTTTGACGAAATCGGACCGTCGAAGTTATCGCTCGATATAGAAATAAGATTCAAACCAGTAGAAAGTAACTTAAACTTCAATTGGAATTAAACTAAACCCATTGAACTGAAATCAGATTTGAATTAAACCTAATTCAACCCAATTCGAGCTAACTCGGGCTCGCCTCGACTCGACCAAATTATTTCAATAAAATAGAATAATAAAAAAAAATCAAACTCAAATCAATGCCGATTCGAATTGAATCAAGCTCGAAAAGGCCCGATCAATTCGACCAAACACATTCGAGGGCGAAACAAGATAAAAACGAGGTCAACAGCTGACCCATTATAAAAAAAGAAAATATATTATATTATAAATGTTATAGTTTTGATTTTAATAATTACAGGTCATGAAATTGCGCAAATCAGATGCAATTGGAGCACGATTTGTTAAAGATGAAAAGTATAAATTAAAAGCATCAAACATACAATTCTAACAATGCAAATATTAGAATTACAATATACATTAATTCAAACAGATCGATAATCATTACAAAAATGCTTTCCTTTCCATTAGTAGAAGGCTTTTACAAATAGGCTTCCATGCAAATTATCCATCAATAGATCTCCTGCCTCTCCTCTTGCTGCTTCTATCACAACACATGACATCAAGCACAACAACTACTGCCATTGAACCTCCAAATCCGACACCAAATAATATTCCTAGTGTAATCATATATCTTCTATTCTTTGGAGCTCGGTTTCCTAAATCTGATGAAGTCATAGTATTGTTCACTCTTGGAATTGATGTGTTGCATGGAAGCAAGCATAATCCGATATTTCCTTCAAATGAAGTGTTCGGGAAAGTGGAGAATTGACCTCCAACTGGAATGTTTCCTACCAACTTATTGTAGGGTTGAGGTTTAAATATTCCAAGAAATCTAAAGAAGCCAACTCTTGTGGGATCTTACCAGAAAGGCTATTCATTTAGAGGTCCAATGACTCAAGTTGTGATAAATTCCCAAGTTGTGGAATAATTTTACCTGTTAAATAATTATGTGATATGTGGAGCACTTTAAGAGAAGTAAGTTGGCCAATGGTTGTAGGAATCTCTCCTTCAAATAAATTGTTGGAAAAATCTATTGACATAATGATCATCCACGACTTTGAAATTGTCATTTGTTACCCCTTGTTCATGATGGTGAGCAAAACCAAATAATATTCTTGGCCGTTTACTGGATTATATATATCAACTTGTACTGTGTATATTTTGTCAGTCATCATTGAATTCAAATTATTGAAGCACTCTACACATAATTTGCCACCAAAGTTATTAAATGAGATGTCCAAGACATGTAACATAGAAAAATCATAATTTCTTTCAAGATTTTTGTCGAAAGGTCCAACTTTCCCATGGAATTTATTAGACTTTAAAACAAGAACCCTTAGAGATGACATATTTCCCAACCAATAAGGAAATGTGTCTGTTAAGTTATTATTCCCAAGGTCCAGAATCTCAAGTGATTGGCAATTATATAGAGACCTAGGAGTCATCTCATCTAATTGGTTATCTCTCAGATCTATAATTTCCAATTTACATTTTGGACTAATTTCATTGGGGATAGCTCCATGAAGCTGATTTCCTCTTATTTTTAGCACACGTAGATAAACTCCTTTCAATAAACATGATGGAATAGAACCTGTTAACAAGTTATTTGATAAATCAAGTACCCGTAATTTGGTCATATTGTAGATGAATGGTGGGATTTCTCCAGTCAAGCTGTTATTTGCAAGAAAAAGGTAGTATAACGATGTTTGGTGTGAGGTGATGTTGAAAGAGATAAAAGATGCACTAAAGGAAAAATGGCAAATACCGGCGGTTTTCACCGGCGGTTTATAGACCGTCGGTATTACCGACGGCTATGCCGGCGGTTAAGCCGTCGGACTCTAACGACGGCCAAATCGGCGGCTTAGCTACGATACACCGCCGGTATTACTGACTGTCTATAAACCGCCGGTAAACCGCCGGATATCAACATGAACCGGCGGTTATCCGGCAGTCTAAACCGCCGGTGATAAGTGGTTTTGTTCCGGCGGTCCAGACCGCCGGAAAACCGTCGGATATCAACGTGAACCGGCGGTTTTCCGGCGGTCTACACCGCCGGTGATAAGTGATTTTGTTCCGGTGGTCTAGACTGCCAGAAAACCGCCGGTAAAAGCCCTAATACGAGCCCCCTCGCTCCGTTCATTTCATTTTCACTCTTTCCTTCTCTCTCTCGGTCGCTCGCTCTATCGTCTCCTCCGCTCGTCCGATCAGCCCCCGACGAAGGAACTCCGACCGCCGACCCCATTCCGACCGCCGCCGACCCTAGTCCGACCGCCGCCGTCCCCAGTTCGACCGCCGCCGACGAGTTTACTCCGACGCCCGACCGCCCACCGATTCCGACCCCAAACAAACTGATTTGTCTTTTAAGGTTATTTTTTATGGTTTTTCTTTGATTATTTGATGATATTATCTTTTTAGTTAATGTTTTATACTTTAAAAATGTGGGAGAGAGTTATGGTGCATAGGTTTAGGTGTGATACTAATGTTTCTCAAAATCAATTTGGATTAATGCTTGGTAGGTTTACAATGGAAGTCATACATTTTTTGAGAGGTTTGATGGAGAAATATAATGAGAATAAGGAGGATCTATATATGATATTTATCTATTTAGAGAAAATATATCTTAATATTCCAAGAGAAGTGCTATGGAGGGTTCTTAAGAAGAAAGGAGTTAATAATGCTTATATTAAAATCATTATTGATATGTATGTAGGAGCTATTACTTGTGTTCAAATACATGGTGGTTTGATCAAGTATTTTCCTATTTCGGTTGGATTATATCAAGGATCAGCAAGAAGTCTATATCTTTTTTGCTTTATTCATAGATGTTCTCACTATACATTTGTGAGAGGATGTACCTTGGTGTATGCTTTTTACTGATGATATTCTTCATGTTGATAAGACTAGAAAGGGAGTTGAAGGAAAACATGAATTATGGAGGTCAACTATAAAGTTTATAAGGTTTTCGCTTCAATAGATCTATAACTGAATATATGATGTGTACTTTTAGTTGTAATAGACCTTGTGAGGGGATTATGACATTGGGTGATCAAGACATTAATAAGAGTTGACTTGGTCAAATTGACCAAGTCGAACCCCAAGACCCTCTCCAATGGGTTGAGAGAGTCGAGTCGAGTCTGTTGGGCCTAGACTTGTACCCTAGGTCAACTCGGTTGACCAAGTCAACCAGGGTTGACCACCTTGCCCCTTTAGGCCCCAAATCAAATCTATGCGTTTATTTTATTTAAATGCAACATATGGATAAGCTTTTGTTCTTTTAGAGCATGATTAAGTCCTTCAAAGCATAAAAATCTATTTCGATGTATAACAGATTGTTTATGCCTCCAACATGTAGGGTACGTTTACTTCAACGTGCAAATGACTATCCAAGAAGAGAGATATTGGATGTATAACAGATTGTTGCCGGGTCGAAAAGGATTGACAGTTGAATTTATAGAGGGAGTTGAAACTTTCATTCAAGTTGCATCTCAACTGCCTTCCTTTCAGTTTGATAAAATTTTTAGATGTCCGTGTTCGAAGCATAAAAATCTAGCATTCCTAAAGCCCGATGATGTGAAGCTTGATTTATATCGTAGGGGATTTCTTCCAAACTATTGGATTTGGACATCACATGGCGAGTACGAGCCACATAGAGATGCTCATGCTGGTTCATCTACAGCTTATGAAACATTTGATGAAGATTAAATGAGTAGACCCTATGAAGACCTTATTTTTGATGTAGCAGGTCATAATTTAAGGTCTAATGTGGAAGAGCCACCAAATGCAGAGACATAAAAATTCTTTGAGTTATTACATTCAGCTCAAAAGCCAATTTGGGAAGGTTGCAGTACGCATTCGGAATTATCCATTGCAGTGAGGATGCTAAGTATTAAAACTGAGTATAATATTCCCCGTGAGTGTTTTAATGACGTTATTGGTCTTATGAAGGAAACTAATCCGGCTGACAATATAATTCCCTCAGACTTGTACCGAACAAAGAAATTAGTATCCAAGCTGGGTCTCACTGCTACAAAGATTGATTGTTGTATCAATGGATGTACGTTATACTATAAGGATGATGCAGCAGAAGTTATTTGTCGCAGCTGCAATGCTCCTCGTTTTAAGCAGAACTCGGGAAAATAACATCGTCCAAAGAAAGATGTGCCATATTCCCGTTTATTTTATTTACCAATCATTCCAAGACTTCAGCAGCTCTATGCATCAATGAGTTCAGCAGGCCTTATGAGATGGCATAAGGAGAAAATAGCAAAAAGTGATGTTCTTTCTCATCCATCAGATGCTGAAGCGTGGAAATATTTTGATCGAGTGCATCCTTCATTTGCTGCTGAACCCCGCAACATAAGATTGAGATTATGTACTGATGGTTTTACTCCTTATAGTCAAACAGCTACACCGTATTCTTGTTGGCCAGTTATATTAACACCATACAACCTGCCACCAGAGATGTGTATGACTACTCCATTCATGTTCTTAACTCTGATTATACCTGGACCACATAATTCGAAGGCAAAGATTGATATCTATTTGCAATCATTAATTGATGACCTCAAATTATTATGGGAAGAAGGAGTGCTCACATATGACATATCAATAAAACAAAATTTTCTCCTTCGAGCTGCTTTGCTGTGGACTATCGGTGATTTTCCAGCTTATGGTATGTTATCTGGTTGGAGCACAGCAGGGAAATTAGCATGTCCTTACTGCATGGAGAACAGTAAAACTTTCACATTAAAACATGGAGGGAAAAATACTTGGTTTGATTGTCATCGTATGTTTCTAAATGCTAATCATCAGTTCCGAAGAAATAAAGAAGCATTTGTTAAAAATAGAATTGAGCGATCACCTCCTCCACCCAGATTAAGTGGTGATGAGATACTACAGAGACTTTCCAACATTCCAACAATTATTGATTATCCAATGCTATCAGAATCTAAATTTTCGGGTTATGGTGTTCAACATAATTGGATTAAAAAAAGTATTTTCTGGACATTACCTTATTGGAGAACTAATTTGATAAGACATAACTTGGATGTTATGCACATTGAGAAGAACTTTCTGGATAATATTTTTAATACAATTATGGATGTTAAAGGCAAGAGTAAAGATAATGTCAAAGCAAGGATGGACATTAAAGAGTTTTGTCGGCGAAAAAATTTGGAGTTAGTAACAACAACTGACGGTAAACTAATGAAGCCCAAAGCTCCTTACTCTTTCACGTTAGAGCAAAAAAGAATGATATGTCAGTGGTTTAAAGGTTTAAAAATGCCGGATGGTTATGGATTAAATATAAGCCGATGTGTTGACTTGAAATCTGCAAGGTTATTTGGACTCAAAAGTCATGATTGTCACATAATTATGGAGGTTCTTCTTCCGATCATAGTCAGTATGTTACCCGATTACATATCAAATCCGTTGATTGAGCTTAGCATTTTCTTCAAAGATTTATGTTCATCTAAACTAAATGAAAATGCTTTACAGAGGTATGAGGATAACATACCAATCATCCTATGCAAGTTAGAGAAGATATTTCCCCCGGGTTTTTTTGATTCTATGGAACATCTTCCAGTCCATCTACCTTACGAAGCAAGGGTTGGTGGACCTGTACAATATCGTTGGATGTATCCTTTTGAAAGGTAAATGTGTTAAGATTTTTATTAATTACTCAATATTTTTGAATCAGTTAAGATAACATATTTTTATTTGATTAATAGATATCTGAACAAGTTGAAGAAATACGTTAAGAATAAAGCACGACCAGAAGGATCGATATGTGAAGCATATTTATCTCAAGAAACAACTCACTTTTGCTCCTACTATTTCGAGCCACATGTAAGGAGTACAAGAATAAAAATGGGTCGTAACATGGGCTTCGATGTAGAAGAACAATCACATGCTACACTAACAGTATTTAGAAGGCAAGAAAAGCCTAGTGATAAATGTGTTGAAAGATATCTCAACGATTTAGAAATAAATACAGCAAATTTGTATGTACTACTGAACTGTGAAGAAGTTGAGCCAATCTTAGAGTAAGTTCTAACATAATGTTAATAATAAATTAGTAATGTTTATTTAAAATACTTATGTATTATTTGTCACCAGGTATTTCGTAAGCAATTTGCCTTTGACAGATTCAAGGGAAATTGAGCAAGCTGTTGCAAATGAATTTTCAACTTGGTTCAGATCATATGTGAGTACATTTTTTTTTATAAATTTAAATCTTATTTATTATCAAAAATACTAAAATTTGAAAATATTTTTAGGTACAAAATCCTAATAACAAATGTTTCGATAAAGGTTTGCAAGCATAAGCATTGGGTCCAATGCGAAAAGTAAAAACTTGACCAATATATATAGTGAATGGGTTCAGATTTCATACCAAATCGTGGAGTGAAGGGAGAAAAACTGAAAATTGTGGAGTATGTGTTAGAGGAAACACTCATGAAGAAGATGAGTGTGATTATTATGGTATTTTGAATGAGGTCCTTGACTTGGAATACCTAGGAGAAGATGAGAACTTTGTATGCTTATTTAACTGTCAGTGGTATGATCCAGTACAAAATAGAGGCATAAGGGTTCATCCTGTGTATGGTTTAGTAGATGTTAAACATAGTAGAAGATACGGAAAGTTTGATCCATTTGTGTTAGCAAGCCAAGCTATTCAAATTTATTTCAGCCAATATCCCAGTGGTCGCAGAGACAAACAAGATTGGCTAGCTGTCATAAAAACAAAGGCACGGGGAATAATTGATCAACAATACATTGTAGCAACTGCACATCAAGAGGATGAGATGCCAAGTTATATGTCTGTTGAAATTGAGGATATGCCAACTACAACCTCTACTATTGAAATGGAGTTAGAAGATGTCAATAGTTCAACTAGTTCAGACGAAGAAGAGAACCAGGATGAAAGTGAAGATACTCCTGAGAGTGATGAAAATAGTTTTGATGATTCTGATTAGTTTCTGTAATTTAGAATTATAGAATTTAAATGTTTTGTAATTTTTTTACTGCTTAGAAATGATATTGTATTTTGTCACCTTGTCTTTTATTAACTGCTTCATTAACTGCTTTATTAACTGCTTCTCGTAATTCATTACCTGCTTCATTAACTGCTTCATTAACTGCTTCATTAACTGCTTTATTAACTGTTTTATTAACTGTTTCTCAATTTTTTTTTTAATATTGCAGATGGCTTCAGGCGATGATCCTCCTCGTAAATCATTTGCCTCAAAGTTCCGCCGGAAGAAGATTACGACTAGCAGACCCATACAGACTGAGGTAGGTGAGGGGCCTTCAGTTTCACCAGATCTACCTACACCACCACCGCCACCACCTGCCAGGAGCCAACAGCCTTCACCAGAGCAGGGTCAGGGACAGTTAGATCCACCTCTTGTTGTACCTCCATACTTCCCTGGCCACTTCCCTCCCAGCTCGACGAGTCCTCGCTTCCCCTCTCCAGATCAGACACATGCTTCTCCATTCTATCCATATTACCCCCCACCATCATCACAGGCTGCTGGTCCATCCACTGGTCCTCACCCTCCTTACCCTTACCCATATTACTACCCCTATCCGGTGCAGCATGAACAGGGTGGACCATCACGACCACCAGAGGTTGGCGCTACCGATCCTGCAACAGCAACAGATAAGCGTCAATACATCGAGCCTGACGGCGATAAGTAAGTTCAATTTAAGTTATTCAGTTATTTTTATTTTGATATATTACATGTTATTGATAAACAAAGTCAGTTGCAGCTTCAATCCTTCAAGGCCACCTATACATATGATCCGGGATATAATAAAGAATAAGTATGATGCTCCTTACTTATCCTGGAAGAAGATCCCAAAGCCAGTTAGAGATATGTGGTTTGAAGAATTTCAGTATGTTTTTTTTTGTATGATTTCAAATATATGATTTAATTTGTACTAATCTTTTTGATACTGCCTAAATTTTTACAGAAAGAATTTAGGTGGTTGCCTGAGTACAGCATGAGGATCAGACCAAATTTTGAGAGGAGAGGAGCGACCCATCTCAGAGACATGTTTACGGACATTAGAAAGTCCGGACAGAGGCCTAATTGGATTGGAGAGGGCGTTTGGGTAGATTTGAGTAGTGCTTGGGCTACCCCGGAGTTTATAAAAATGAGAGAGCAGAATAAACAGAACAGAGCCTCTGACTGCGGCGGTTTAGGAAGCTCTCTTCATACTGGTGGATCTGTACCTCATACAGAACATAGGCGACGACTGGTAAGTGTTTTGAATTGGTTTATTACATATATTTATGTTAGTATAACTAAGCATCAAATTTTCAGAAAGAGCACCTGGGTCGGGAGCCAACACCATTGGAGCTGCATACAAGAACTCATCAACATCAAACTGACCAGCAGTGGGTTGATGAGAAATCTAAGAAGGCTCATGTGAGTAAATTTTTTTGGATTTTTAGAATAAAAATTTATTTTAATAAAACTATTTGTAACTCGCAGGATGATTTCTTACGAGCTAGAAAAAGTAGGCAGTCCACTGGCGAGGGATCATCTTCTGGATCGGCCCATACTTCTGAGTATCAGACATGGTCAGAAGTTGTTGGTGGAAGACAGAGGGGGAGGGTATATGGCATGGGTTCACAAGATTTTGCTCTTGAGGGCAGTTCATACACCTCTGCATTTCATGATCCAAGTGGAGCTGAAGAATCTGTAAGTGAGAGGGTTGCAGCACTTACTAGAGAGATTGAAGAGATGAAAAGGGTTCAAGCTAGAGAGATTGAAGAAATGAGGAAGGCTCAGAATGAAATGCAAGCAGAGCTGCAATCCTACAGAGCTGGAAAATAAAGGAAGAAGGACCAACAGGAGCAGCCATCTGCAGACAGTGAGGATACCGATGATGATTAGATGTTTATTATGTTTGATGAATGTATTAATTAGAACTTGTGAACTTCTGAACTTGTGATTGTAGCATTATCATGAACTATCTTGTGAATTTGTGATTGTAATGTTGTGATGAATTTTTGATTTTGTTTGTATTTTCTGGTTGTGATGAATATAGCGGCGTGTTGCCCAACATATATATGCTTTTTCTGCAGGTTTAGACTTTAGGGTGAACCTCCCTCAAATAGAGGGGATGCTGTCAATTTTTTTTCAAGTGCTACAGGTTTCCGGCGGCTAACCGGCGGTTTAGCCGCCGGAAACTACGATACCGGACGGACAAGATAAAGCCGCCGGTTATATTATTAAACCGCCGGTAAGTACCGGCATCTTACAGACGGCCGCCAGCGGTTATACGATGGACGCCCGACGGTTTAAACCGTTGGTAAGACCGACGGCTATAACCGCCGTCCACCGCCGGTACTTTACCGGCGGTCTAACGGCGTCGTCCGGCGGTCTAATGAACAAGACGACGCCAGGTTTAACCGCCGGTAATTTGACCGACGGTTTTCCGGCGGTTACAATACCGGCGGCCTAACCGCCGGCAGACCGACGGTTAAAATTCCGGTGGTCACCGGCGGTATTGGCCGCCGGAAAACTGCCGCAAAAATAAACCGCCGGTAAAAAGCCATCGGAAATGGTTTCCTACGCCATTTTTTCCGGCGGTTCACAAACCGCCGTTGGACCGCCGGTAACTTTAAAAACCGCCGGTAAATCTACACTAACCACCGGAAAAAACCGCCGGTTTTCAGCGTTTTTCCTGTAGTGATGTTAAATGATTATTTGACAAATCTAATAACTCAATGAAAGTTAATGGGAGAGGATGAATTGGACCTTCAAGCATGTTGGAATGGAGGTCAATATATGAAGGATAATTATACAAAGACTGATTAAGAGGAGGCTTTGTATTTCCCCAAAAACAGTTCAGTATTTCCCCATGAATTCTATTATTTGAGAGTTCTAAGATAAACATCATATGTGGGTAATTTATGATTGTAGGGATCTTAGTCAGATTGCAACTAGCTGCTGCCAAATATGATATCTTAGGAAAGGAAGATAAGAAAGATCCATTATATACATCCCATGAATTTAGGGAAAGTCCACTATTTGAGAGGACCAAAAAATCGAGATTCTTGAGATTCTTGATAAACTCCAACTCTAAGTCCCCCTAAAATTATTTCTTGCTAAAATCAATATATATAGTTGTGATAGATTTCCTATGGAAGGTGGTATTTTCCCAGAGAAATGACAACCAGAGAGATCCAAATTTTCTAAAAACTTGAGATTGCTTATTGTATAAGGTAAATTCCCAAAAAAACTAGTATCATCAAGATATAAAGTTTTTAAGTTACTATCCTCAGAAAATTCTGGAAGAGAACCAAAAAGCATTGGATTTTTCGAGATATCAAGATATTGTAATTTTTTTAGTATAATTATTTGCTTGGGAAAAACACCTTTGAATTGGTTTTCTGAAGCTATTAGCCAAGTTAGAGAAGTAAAATTAACAAATGATAAAAAAATGTTAGAGTCCAAATTATTTCCTGAAAGGTCAAGGTCATATAAAAGAGGGAGCATGGAGAGAGAGGAACAACTAGCACGTGAGAGAGAACAATAGCTCATGCTCAAGTCCTCAAGTGCAGGTGTGAAATTGGCTAAAGCACCACACCATTCATTTTGATATGGCGAGAGATCTATATAGTCAAGACGAAGGCCCCACAAGCTGCTCATCTTTTGTAAAAATATTGGTTTACTAGTGAGTGAAAGCCCCCCAAACTCACGGCTATAAGGAGAGGAGAGGTCTAGGTAAGTCAACTTCATCAAGTGAAAGATACCAACGGGAATCTTCCCAGCAAATGTGGCATTGTAAAGTTCGAGGTATGAAAGATTTACAAGCCTGTCCCACCCGTAATTCGGAATGGATATTCCATTAAATTGGTTGTTGGCAAAATTGAGACTGCGTAAAGATTGGAGATTGAAAAGGCTAGGATCAATCATACCAGCAATGAACCGATTACTTAGGTCAAGGTAGCTGGAAGAAAACAACATAGTTGATATGAAATAGCTCCATATAGAAGAAGGCGTAGAAGTCTGATTTAAGATGCAATACCAAATACAACATTTAGCACTTATAAAAGATAAAGGAAGAAGAAGCCATTAGGTTGGCTTGAGCGGTTTCTGTCGTCATTTGAAGGACTTAGATCAAGACTCTACTATGTGGTTGAACTCTTTTTGGCCATTCAAACACTACGGGAAAACACGTGATTACCGTCGGCATTTCCGGCGGATTTTTTTGCGCCGGCATTGTCGGCGCAGGTTCCGGCGGAATGATGCGATGTAACGTTTACGGTGTTCTTTCCGGCGGAACCGACGCGGGAAAGTTACCGGCGCCAATTGCGTCGGAAATATCGCCGGTGAAAAGGGCTCTAGATTATTTCCGGCGCAGATTACGGCGGAATCGTTCTTCTAAACTCAACGAAACCGTTCCGGCGGATTATGCGCCGGCTTATTTAAACTCAACGAAAAATTTCCGGCACATTGTCCGCCGGTAACATTACCGGCGGAGGTTCCGCCGGAAACGCCGCCGCTAAAAGCCCTAAAATGCGAATCGGAGCCCTGTGGGCCGTCATTCTTTTCGCTACTCTCTCTCACCTCGCCTCCTTCGCCCGTCGCCCTCCGTCGCCGTTCGTCGCCCTCCGTCGCCGTTCGTCGCTGGCCGAAGATTGACGTCGCCGACGGTCATCGAACTTCGCCGTCGACGGTCACCGGACTTCGCCGAGCATCTCCCTCTCTCCTGGTCGCCCACCGCCGAGCATCTCCCTCTCTCTCAATCGAACTTCGCATGCACCAAGGTATTGCATTTTTTTTTTTTTGCTATCTTTTTGTTTTAGTCATGAATGTTATCACTAGACATTTGCTAGAGGATATACCTTGGTGCATGCTTTTTGTTGATGATATTTTTCTTGTTGATAAGACTAGAGAGGGAGTTGAAGGTAAATTTGAAATATCTTTTTGCTTTAGTCATGGATGTTATCACTAGACATTTGCTATAGGATATATACCTTGGTGCATGCTTTTTGTTGATGATATTCTTCTTGTTGATAAGACTAGAGAGGGAGTTGAAGGTAAATTTAAAATATCTTTTTGCTTTAGTCATGGATGTTATCACTAGACATTAATTTGCTATAGGATGTATACCTTGGTGCATGCTTTTTGTTGATGATATTCTTCTTGTTGATAAGACTAGAGAGGGAGTTGAAGGTAAGCTTAAGTCTTCATATCTTTTTGCTTTAGTCATGGATGTTATCACTAGACATTTGCTAGAGGATATACCTTGGTGCATGCTTTTTGTTGATGATATTCTTCTTGTTGATAAGACTAGAGAGGGAGTTGAAGGTAAGCTTAAGTCTCCATATCTTTTTGCTTTAGTCATGGATGTTATCACTAGACATTTGCTATAGGATATACCTTGGTGCATGCTTTTTGTTTATGGTATTCTTCTTGTTGATAAGACTAGAGAGGGAGTTGAAGGTAAACTTAAGTCCATATCTTTTTGCTTTAGTCATGGATGATATTCTTCTTGTTATCACTAGACTATTTCTTTAGGATATACCTTGGTGCATGCTTTTGGTTAATGATATTCTTCTTGTTGATAAGACTAGAGAGGGAGTTGAAGGTAAAGTTGGATTATGGAGATCATCATTACTCCATATCTTTTTGCTTTAGTGGTTAGTGGACCTAGTGAGGGGATTGTGACTTTGAGCAATCATTTCATTAATAAGTGTAACATAATTTTATGTTATGGATATTAGAAATATATAAATCCATTAATTTTTTACTCTTATTTATAGGTTATGGATATTAGAAATCAACGAAGTTGGATGTATAACCGATTATCTCAAAGTCGGAAGACATTAACAGATGAATTCATCAATGGGGTGAACTTTTTCATTCAGCAAGCGAAACAGCTGCCGATCTTTATATCTGAAGGAAAGTTTCGATGTCCATGTTCTAAACACAAAAATCTAGTGATCCTAGAACTAGATGACGTAACTGTTGATCTGTATCGCAGAGGATTTATGCCACGGTATTGGTATTGGACTTGTCATGGTGAGTATGAGCCACAATTTGATTATCAATGCGGTCCTTCTACAAGTAGTAATGTTGCTGAGGCTGAAAATATCCGTCCAAATCTTGAGGAATTAGTTCATGATGCAACTGGAATTTATGAAGAGTTACCGAATACGGAGGCACAAAATTTTTATGATTTATTGCATGCTGCACAGCAACCAATCTGGAAAGGGTGCACGACTCACTCAGAATTATCTGTTGCTGTGAAGATGTTAAGCATCAAGGCTGAATATAATGTTGCTCGTGAATGTTTTAATCAATTCATTGGGCTGCTTAAGGAAACCAATCCGACAGATAATTTAATTCCTACAGATCTATATCGGACAAAGAAGTTAGTTTCGAAACTTGGTTTGACATACACAAAGATAGATTGTTGTGTCAATGGATGCATGCTATACTTTAAAGAGGATATTGCAGAAACTGTATGCCGTCATTGCAATGCACCAAGATTTAAACCCAAATCTAGAAATAGAAGAAAGCAAGATAATTTAAACCCAAGATTTAAACTGTATGCCGTCATTTTAATATGATGTTATCAGTTGATTTTTAGTATTAATACTGTTGTGAAACTGTTATAAATTATTGTGAAGTTGTGGAACTGTTGTGGAACTTGTATGTGTTAGAATTGATAGGTTTGCATGTGTGGAAATGAGATTGTTGGCTGGGAAGGCAATTTTTTTTTTGTCAATGCTACAGGTTTCCGGCGGATTATGCGCCGGTAATCCGTCGGAAAAGACGATACAACGAAGTGTATCGTACGTACCGGCGAATATGATCCGTCGGCCACTACCGTCGCAAGTCCGGCGGATATTCCGCCGGTAATTACCGGCGCAACAATTGCGTCGTAAAATAACCGTGGAATTTCGATGGCGCAACTCCGGCGACCTATCCGCCGTTAATTACCGTCGCATTATACGACGGTAAATACCGGCGCATTAGGCGCCGGAATTCTCATATTCTTCACGTCGGCAAACAAACCGGGTAATGCGCCGGTAATGCGTCGGAAACGGCGCCGGAAATGTTTCCGGCGCAACTTATACGTCGGAAACAAATTATCGACGCACCATAAACCGGCGGAGATATTTGCGCCGGAACATGCGCCGGAAACTAACGGTTCCGTCGGATTGTGCATTGTTTCCGGCGGATTAAGTCCGCCGGTAATAACAGGTTTTCCTGTAGTGAAAGTTACTTTTTCGGAGAGAAAAGAAAACAATTTTTATTTTGAATGGAAGAGGATGATCATGAAGACTTTTGGTTTATTTTTTGGAAAATGATCTCGAAAAAGACTTCAACAATGATTCCATCATTTAGTGTAGAAGAGAACGTGCTAGTTTGAAATCAGCTTTGTGGAATTTCTATCCATTAATTTCTTTGAAGATGATGTTGCTATTATTTTTAAAGCTTTGGAGATTGATGAAGCAACTAATGCTTTGGAAATAAAAAGAATAGAAATATATATTGTTTAAATGTGCTCATAATTTCAAGTGTTTAAATTATTCACATCATGAATTTATATTTTTAATTTTTCATTTTTAATTATGTTGTTTTTTGCAAGTATTTTTAATTATTCACTTGAGTCATCTCAACATGTAAGAAAAGTATGCATGATTGATATCGTAAGATGCCGAATCTAAAAAATAAATAATTTTAGATTAAAATTTTTATAATATTATTTTCTAAATTTTTCATGTACATTTGATACATGCAACTATAAATATATATTATATTCTGACGAAAAATTGATGATCAATTTTTTGCTTCAATCTATTGAATTGACGTTAATAAGTCATTTTTAATTTATTTTAAATTCAAATAAAATTAGCCTATTGCTTCTTCAGCTAAGCTCAAACTAATTTAACATCAAATTCTCAGCAAACTTATATTTTGGGCTTTACTTTGACTTAATTACTGAGCTAGAATTAGAGCTAAAGTTCGTGATCACTATGATCTTCCATTTAGCCCATTTTATGTGCACCAAGGCCATTAATTTGGCATAAAAGATCAAATAGCTAATTTACCACTTAAATTGATAGTTCGATAATGATGGTCTAATAACATTAACCTGTAGGTAGTGAAACCTTCGTCTTTTTATGTTGAAATGCTAAATTACTTATCAATTAGGTCAATAATTTATTATCTAACATATTAAAAAATATAATATAATATAAATATTTTAGTATAAGATTTTGATAATTAAAACATCATTAAATTATGCAAATAAGAAGTGACTAGAGCTCGACTTGTTAGAGATAGGGGTGTCCAAACCGGGTCGCGGGTCGGGTTCGACCCGAACCCAACCCTCATGGAGATTTACGCTAATTGCAAATAATATAAATAGTTAAATTGATATAATTATAAATCCATGAATTAGTTGAAATATAGAGTAATTAGCTTAGATTAACCCTCTAAATAATTCATCAAATAATGAAATGTGAGTCAACAATACAATTTTTTACAGTTGCGGTATTGACATCCAAGGCGACATTTTGTATTTTAGAGTTATACGTATTATCTGTTTGATTAGACGATAACACAAACTCCACCTAGTTGCAATAATTTTTTTCCCCAAATGACTTCATAATCAGTTTAAAAGGGTACTCATCATCGCTACTCAACTTTTAATGCTTTCGGAACAAACCTAGCATTTAAACAGATATAGCAAGTAACAGGAAACCAACCCAGGAAATAAGACAACAACCAACCCGGGCGACAAATGATTCAAAAAGGAAACAACGATAGCATGGTGAATAACAAGCAACCAAACATTTACACCAACCCAAGAAACAAAGCCAACAACCTTGGAAACAAAGATAGCAACTAATATAGTAACTCAGGGAAACCAGCCCAGCAACCAGGGCAACAAAGACACCTTTCCAGGGAAACCAAGATAGCATCCCAGGCAACCCAACCCAGCTTCTTAGGCAACCAACACATCATACCAAGGCAACAAGGACAATAACCCAGGCAAGCCAAGATAGAGCAAGTTCGTAGGTGAATAACAGAAAACCAACACAGTTACCCAGGAAGCTAAGGATTATAAAAACAAAACCACAATGTGTAGGTAAAAATCTAGACTCAAACTCCTACATGGTTATCCTAATAAAATCCCAAGCAATTTATATGACACAACCCAAGTAGTTAATATCTATAAAAAAGTAAACATACTTGGTCACGCTCTTTTAATTTCAACGGGGGTTGAGCAGCCTCTGGAGCATCTGCATGAAACATTATTAGTTTTAAAGCTTTATTATTTTTTTACCCCCTTTATTTTTGCACTGCATGAAATTGGCCACATGCATAAGTTTGAGTTAGTATGGATCGTCCCTAACCTAGGGGTAAGCCTATTGCACAATCAATTACAGATGAAGCTAGTGCAGTACATAAATAAAATAAATACTCACATCAATTCAAATCAACCATCACATGTGCCATATGCAAGAGCGTCACAACATAGAAAGTAAAAAGAAAAGCACCGACCTAGCCTAGGACTAGAAGTGTTGCCCTAGCAAACAATTCTATGTGTGTGTAGTAGGCTGGTGTGACTTTAAGTAGGTCCTATATCAGATATTTTGTCTAAGTTGTTTTTGAGTTCGGGTTTGTTGGGGGTCAAAAAGGAATGTTTTTAGTTTAGATCAAAGTATTAATGTCTTAAGATTTATTTTAAGAGTTCTATTTTTAGTGTTGAGTTGATTACTACCTTTATTTCACATCAAGGTCATGATGTTTATTTCATCATCCTTGGGGCTAACTTAATGGCCTCATAGGCCTGAATTATCCAGTAATAACCAATTTTGTTGAGTTAATTTAGTTTGTTGGTTAATTTTAATGCTTAGGGTAGTATTTTCTGAAGCTTAGGTTGAATTAGTGGATTTTAGAAGGGAGGTCCTCCTATATGCTAAGTTAGGAGGGTCCAAAAAGTCATTTTTAGAAATAGGTTGGGTCTAGGGGAGTTAGTATTTTT